>JAIGNY010001268.1:690000-977500 GCA_020152595.1 Chiridota heheva | reverse complement strand
TAGCTTGATGGCGTTAAGTCCCGACGTGTAAATGCTATCCATAAAGGCGTATCTATGGTCAGTGCATGGAGTTGAAAATCCACTTCGTCTTGCGGTTCTTCATATTTGAGATTTTGTACGATTAAATTAGAGTATACCGTACTTTTTCCAAATCAGTTTGTCTGTTAAGAATACCTCGGACCAAATTAGTTAACAGGGGTGAGTAGTAGTAGCAAAACGTCGATGGAATTCGACGTGATGGCAGGAGGTGACGATCCATGCAAGAGTAGCATTGGAGTGGGCAATGGGCACCAGAGGAAAGGTGGGAGATAACGTGGAGGAAAACGGTGACAAAGGAGAGAGAAAGATATGGATGGAGAAGTTGGGCAGAGGTACGAAAATCTACAGAGGATCTACAGAAGGTTGGAGAGTGAGGGTCATTAGCTTATAAGCCTCAGGAAACAGAGAGATTTCAGATTTCAGATTAAGAATCCAGTTTACCAGTAAAAACCATGAAAATACAAAATATCCCGTTACAGCTTTTTAAATTTTAAGTTGTGATTTGTGCGGACATACCTAGTTTTCCGGGGACAATACCCCACCCCCCCCAAGAAAAAAAAAGAAAAAAAAAAAATATATATATATATAAAATATATTTTTAAAAAAATATAATAATATAAAACAAAAAATATGATAATGATAAAAATAAAAACATAATAAAAATAAAAAATAAAAAAATTAATAATGATAATAATAACAATAGTAGTAATGATGATAATAATATTTATAATAATAATAATAATAATCATAATAATGAAAATAATAATAATAATAATGATAATAATAATAATGAAATAAATGAATAAATTTAAAAAATAAAAATGAAATAATGATAAAAATAAATAAATGAAAAATTCCGGTTACGTTCGGAAAATTCCATTCGTAAATTAAGTTTCAATCAACGGTTGCTGCTCATCTTGACATTGCATTCAACTCTTGGAAAATTTACCTTCAATTTTTGATAAATTTTCTGAAATTTTGGTATTTTTCGCTTATTTCCGGGAAATGTTTCACGAAAAATACTGCACCACAATTGCCCTCAATTTTGGTTCCACTTTACCATTTTTCCAGTTTTAATGCAATAGTTCTGAATGTTACCTCCCAACCAGATAGAAAGCGTGCACATGAAGGACAGTAAGTGAATCTGTACAAAAGTTTCCTTCTTAGCCCATCCCCTCAATATCTAGGAGAAACATATTGTTAAAAATTACAACATTATGGAAGAATTAAAAAGAATTTCAAAAGCTGTTAAAGCTGTCCTCCCAATCATACAACACAAATTAAAAAAGCCTGATTAACCTCTAAATTATATATGGTGTATTTATACAAAGTATAAAGATTCTTCTACTAAGATCTGCTTGTATTAATATTAAAACAGTCTTAACGTGTTTTTTACGAACGGCCAGTCATCATAACGGGGGTAGATTTATTACAATTCGTGTATTTTGTTTTGTCGAAACACTATGGTAAAATGTGCAATTATATTGATAAGCCAATCAGTAATTGTTTTGAAATAAAATGTATGCCGTCACATTTTGATCACAATACACAAACCTGTTTTCTGTTTCTATTTACTGCCAGCGTGAAATGTATACCACAGAAGCTTGGCGACCTCATTCTCGTGTGAATGTATTATCTTTGTTCTGCTAATTGATTTAAAGGTTCTACTATGCTTTTCTAATATACCCAATGAATTTCCAAATGAGTTTTTGCTCTCAAAACATTCTTTAAAATGGATTCTACAAATATTTTACTAAAGATTATAGTTCTGATATCAATGACTGAATAATTTGACCAACCTTTAAAATATAACATATTACTTATTATGCATGTTGAAAACTTTCAAATGGCAAATCTGGTCATCAATCGTCCGTTATGGAAAGGTAATGATTCTCTGCAAGGGTACAGTCATATTGTAATATGCACCTAAAGCTTGGTATAACATCCTTTATTACACAAATTGTTCAACTCTCTAAGCTCGGTCAAACCAATTCCTAAATTGCAAAATGTTAAAAACACTAAGATTGGTTTAATGAAGTTCCTTATTGTCTGATTGTACAAATTGTACAAAAAACTATATACACAAGTGTATGAATAATCGTCGTGTAGTAAAATCTGAATGAGAAAAACGATTTGCAAGTAGTAAGTTGAATAATTTTATTTTTTTAAGAGGCACTAATTTTCCTAAAGAACATGAGTGTATGACACCATATTAGGTCATCAAACTCTATAGAGGGCGATCTTTTTTGCTCTCCAAAATGTACAAACTGCATTTGCAAATTTATGGTTTTATACGATTTTTTTGACAGTTTGAGTAGGCACAAGTATCATTGTCAAATATAACAAATTTAAAGGTGTGTAGTCAAAGGTCACATCTCTTTCCCAGCTGCTCGAAATAAATATCAAATTATGCGTTGCGAACATACTTCTTATACTGTAGTTATGACCTTTTTGTCGTACCGTGGGCTACAAATATATATATACATACATATATATATATATATATATATATATATATATATATATATATATATATATATATATATATATATATATATATATATATATATATATATATATATATATATATATATATATATATATATATATATATATATATATATATATATATATATATATATATATATATATATATATATATATATATATATATATATATATATATATATACACATATATATATATATATATATATATATATATATATATATATATATATAAAACAAAATAGGAAAAAATGACAATGTCTCTAGCCAACAGATTATTTTAAAAACCAAATATTTCATAAAACTCCTGTTTCCTTCTTCAGTGGTATATGTATATATGTATATATATATATATATATTGTAAAAATAAGAGTACTTTAACATGGTTTAACCCTTACTCTACCAGCACTCTTTTGAAAATGCGCTCGGGAGGCGGGGCCAAAGACGGGGCACCCAAAACGGCGATAATATCGCCGCGTGGTAGAATAAGGGTTAATCAAACGTGATTATTGAAGGGTCCTCTGTCTTCCAGGCAGAAAAGTAGGGCCCCTTCCGCTCGGGACCCGCTGGGCCGCCCGCCGGGATCATGCTGCCTATATTTTCGGGTTGGCGCATATGTCGCGGGTTGATTAACCCTTACTCTACCAGCACTCTTTTGAAAATGCGCTCGGGAGGCGGGGCCAAAGACGGGGCACCCAAAACGGCGATAATATCGCCGCGTGGTAGAGTAAGGGTTAAAGGAAGGTATATATGGCAGAATGTATAATGGAGATTGGATAATTAGCTTGCAGTCTATGTTTTGCATTGATTTATTACAGTTAAATTGAAACGAAAAGTACTCGCAATTTGCACAAACTATTCTTAGAGAATATATGAAAATAACTACTTGAGCATATTTACACTTTGTTTTCTTTGGACTGCTGCATCGTGTTTGTTTTAGCTCGTCCGTGCAGTCATAATACAAAAATTGATTGTTCATTAACAGATGGTTGCCTTTGGAATGATGATAGTATGAGTATTTTTGTTCATACTGTTAACTAATGCAAACTTCCGATTTTCAGACATTTAGACAACATATGCATGTCATAGCTCATGTACATTCCTAGTTTTCCTTCAGTTATGAATTCTTTCCATTTTGACTTGCTGCAGTGCTCAATGTATTGGCGATAATTCAATTCATGTCCAAGAAAGGCTTTATATCTGTAATCCTGATATTTGATATACTGTTGGATTAACATTTTTAGAAATAAAAAAATTAAAAAAACGAAATCGGCAATATAAAAATATTTTAATGTGCCACATGTTCATAACATACAAAACAAGTTTGAATTTCTGAGATATGGCTTTAGGTAGTTATACGATGTTTTAATAAATTGGAATTTTTAAGCAGAAGATAAAATTCAGCCTTTCATAATATTACTCTTTAACTTTATCCTTGGACTATTTATAACTGTATCTTAGATCCCTACTATGTTTTTTTATTTGGAGTATTCAATCATGGAGCCATTATCTGAATAGCTCCATGATTATATCAATATTCAAGTAATCAAATTTCGTTTCTTTAAGTAACTCATTGGAGGATTAAAAACAATGATCTTCAAATGCTTTGTAAACAAAAACGTCAAACATACAGGGCTTTTGATATCAAAATCAGACAACATATTTATTCAAGTTCAGAGGTTGCAAAATGCGTAAAATTGATTATATTGGTGTATGTATTAATGATAAACTGACTTTTTCCTAATGTGTCCTAAATTTTAAGTAAAGTGTATTATATTGTTTCGAGTTTATCACACAATTTATCTTTTTGTAATCTTAATGCTAAAGTTAATCTTTTTAAATCAGTTGTTCTATCACAGGTTCTTTATGCTGTACACGTTTGGTAACGTTTAATCTTATCTGTCGATCCTTGTCCCAACCCTCGTCACAGGCTGCTTCCCCCATGATCTTACCTGGAGTTCATCGACTATCGATTCCTTCACTAAGCATTTAGGAAACTTGCCATGGACCAGTGGTTAGTTCTGACGCAGTGGCGAAACAATAGGGTGAGAAGAGTGGATTTATTATATCTATTTTTTTTTGTTTTTTGTTATAACCTAGATTAGGGGCCCCGAGTATTAACACTCTGAGAAAATCTCTCCAGGATTCTAGTTGTGCCACTGTTCCAACGCCGCAGGGTTCTAACCTGGCCTACCCGGCTCTCTGATCGAGAGAGGCAGGGTGAAAATTGCGGCCCGTTCACGCGCTCCCGTCACTACTGCGGCGTGACCAGGGTAAAATAAGTGGTGGGCAGTGGCGGCGCTATGATTTTGGTCATAGGAAAAGAGGGGGTAAGTTGATCTCACGGGCAAAAGCCTATAAATCGGACAAACTATGTCACTTTACACAAATTTTCTGGGGGAAAAGTGATCTCGCGGGGATTGTTCTCACTTCTATAAGCTGTTTCCCTATTTTCTCCCTCTTTCATTTTATTTGTTTTTTTTTCAGCGCAATGAGACTTTAGTGTGTGTTGCGCTTTATAAGAACTGTATATTATTATTATTATTAATATAGACTTCATCAAAGAATACGATGGCGTAAATACCGTGGGTGCGTTGTCATCCCCACCCCCCCCCCCCAAAAAAAAAATGAGCCTCGTCGGTTGAGATTAGTCGGCTGGTCGGTGAATCTGATCATCAAGTCGGTAAACTACCGATTTTGATGATTAACTTTGTTACACTGCAGGGCGGAAGTATTTTTTTTTTTTTTTTAAATGGGATGCTAATTAGAGGTCGTCGTTTAATCTTATCAATTACAGGCTGCCTCTTCCTTACCCTGGTCAAAGTGGTCTATTAACGCGGCTCCTGGCCACACCACTGAGATGCTGGAGGTATCCGGTTCAAGCCTCTGACACGTTAAGCAGTTTTTCGATAGCAATGCAGACAGACACGCTGAACATAAAATCGGAGGTACGTCGTTTGCAGCTCCTGCTCTTCATTCAGTTGTTGATATAAGTGACAATGGTTGAATGGCGCTCGCCGTCCTTCGGAAGGGACGTTAAGCCGTACAAAAATAAAAAGTATTTTTTTCATCATTTTCGTAGTGCAGGTCTCAAAAAATGAGGTTTTACTATGTAATCTTTATACCTCTGGTCCATTTTTACAATAATTTCGTTGAATACCCATACTGCAGGTATCAAAATTGACTTCTTTTATACTGCAGGTATCAACATTGTATAATTTCATACTGCAGTTACCAAAAATCTGTCATACTCTGCGGGTATGATTTTCGGTTGGTAGGCTGCACACCCCTGCCACTTTTAGTATAAAGTCCCCCCCCCTTCCCTGGAGGATAATGTACAAAACAAAACAAAAACACTGATGTGATCGGTATGAGGTGGTTATGTAGATAATAATCAAAGTAAAAGATTGAAACCCCTGAAAATCAACACTGACAGACTTTTGCAGTGTTAGTTTAAAATTTACAAAGAGCACACACGCTTGGACATAAGCAAACACTCCTTCAGCCAGCGAGTTGTTAATAATTGGAATGCTCTACCTGATTATGTTGTTGAAGCAAAATCTCCCTTGCAGTTTTAAATGAAATACGACTCTTACAGCGGCAACAATAATTTTAAATGGGTATAATGTTGGCCGGAAGGCTCCTTTACCCTTGGCCGAAGAAGCCCAGAAATGAGTGATGTAGCTGATCTGGTAATAGGTGTGTGCTATTCTTCATTATGTAATGAGCGTGTAAACACGGAAGAAGGAGCTTTGCCTTTCTTCTGCCTTATAAATAGTTTCAAAAGAACAATAATATCACCGTTTTATTCATAAAAGATGATACAAATACAGTGTTATTGATAAACCATGTCAAAAGTTCCAAGTGACAAGGTTTTTGTCGAGGAACCATCGCTACATCTGTTTTGCTCACTCTGCGAAGACATTCTGCACGATCCAGTCATCAGCGTTGTGTGCGGGCACACATTCTGCCGTGCCTGCCTGGTCGAGAATGGAAGTACCAACGTTGTCAAAATAGCCAAGTGCCCCATAGATGGACGTGATTTACGTGATAGCCTGGTTGTAGATAATCGGTAAATCAGGTTTATGTTTTACAATTTGACAAAATTTGTGCAGTTTATACGTTGTTGTATTTTTCTATGTAATTTAAATAAAATCATGACAATTCACTCAAAATTTCCATCATTTTTGGACACTTGGGACAGAAATAATTTTTGAATATTATTTTCTTGTAAACAATGCAACGAATTACTTTGCACCCACAAAACCATTACAGAATTTCTTTTCTAAAAAAACAGCTGAACAAAGATGGAAGTATTATGTAGAAATAGGCCTGTGAGCAGATTTCTTTATCTACTTCCTCTATAATCTTTGCATATATTCCTTGTTATTGAGAATTTTTATTGGTAGCACTAGCAGATGAGATCCGACAGACTTTTGAGTCTATTTGTCACTTGTCCTGTAATAATTTCCATGTTATTTGGTAATTTTTTAAGCAAATTCCAAACTGTTTTTTTGATCCTTAGTCTTTAGTATATTTTACCAAAAAGGCTACAGGAACCATCACGGAAAATCTTAAATTGTCTTCAAAAGTCCTCAAACATTTTTACTTACGGACTGCTACATTTTAGTACAAATAATTACCATACTCTATTAATTTTTGTTTGTCTGCACCCAACAGTGCCATTTTATCTCAAATAGAAGACTTGAGAGTTTATTGCAGAAACGGAATCAAGAGGCTCAACTCCCGTAGTGATGTCGTAGCAGTGGAAAATGGCTGCCCGGAAACCTATCTTTCTTAGCTTCTGATGATCATAATTGCCAGTTTGAAATTATTGATTGTCAGAACAGCACTCACTGTGGTAAATTCAAGAGAAGTAAACTAGCTGATCATATTTCAGAAAGTTGTAGATTTGTTCCATGCAGTTATAAAATCTCAGGTAAGAATGATATTGTATTAAATTGTGCAAAAAAAAAAATAGTTTTTGTGTAGAAGTTGATTAGAATGTTCTTGAAGATTATTTTTTATAAAGAATGTACAGCATAGAACAATGGTCATGGACTGATAAGTTTTATTATCCCTTGCCAACAAAGTTAGTGAATGCAGCATCATAGGGTCTGAGGGCAAAAAATTGGTAGGGTTCCAAGGGCTGAAACCGTAGGGTTCCAGTTGCTGAAGCCCAAATATGGCGCCTTAAGCACCATAGCATGCTAGTTGCTGAGATGCCACTGTACTCAATTTTAAAGGGTGTGATCTGTTACAGTAAATAATCCAATTGAGCATGTAACAAGAAAGTTAGGTTTCATGTTCCAACCATCTATCAGTTTTATGACTGATATTATTTGAAAGATTGTTCAATCCAGTATAGATGATATGCACGGGTATCTCTTTCGAGGAGGAAAATGTTCCTGTGTAACCTAGCTGGTTGTGACCATCGGTGACATTGCCAATACTGTCAACAGTGGTGTAGCCAAGATGGAGTTGATCGCCTCTCCCAATATTTTTATCCGTTGGTTCAGATTTTAATCCGTCGGTTCAGATTGGTGCTGTCGGTTTAACAAGCTTTGACATTCCAGGTGCTTATTATGTTTTTAGATTTCAAAAAGGCATCTCAGAAAAAGTTTCTTCAGAAATAATATATTAAACATTTGTGTGTTTTTGTATTTAAATACATTTAATAAGACAGAGAGAGAGGGGAGGTGGGTGTGGGAGTACACGTGATATAGAACAGGCTGATTTTGAAAGTTTGACATAATTTACACAAGTTTGTAGTAAATTATTAAAAACCTTTCTTTTAGTCTTTTAGACAACCCATATTTTTCAAAGAGTGACATTAAACCTAAGCTTGTACTAACATAAACAATAAAACATCATATTTCCACATTATGACATGCGTTTTCATAATTTTGTGTTTTGTATATTGTGTATTACAGTATATATTGTTCACTTTGACATGAATTTTGACTTGTATATACACCTTCTTTCTATGTGTTGTGACATATGTTTTTGCCCTTGAAATGTCAATTTTCGAGAGCTACCGGGGCGAAGGGCTTCACCCCTGGACCCAACTAGGGGCTTTTAAACGGGCCCTGGACCCCACGCCGGCAGTTGAGCGCTTTATTTTATTTTGTGTTTTGTACAGTATATGGTGTATTATACAGTACATGTAGCTCTCTTTGACATTAATTTTTACTTGTATTATACACCTTACTATGCGTTGTAACATAATTTGTTGCCCTTGAAATGTCAATTTTGCAAGAGCTTCCGGGTTTTGCCCCTCGACCTCTACCGGTTTCGCCCATGGACCCCACCAGCACCAGGGGCCCTTAGATGGGACCCTGGACTCCACGCTGACAAGTCCAGCGCTTTGCGCTTTGATTTTGTATATGGTGTATAGTAGCTCTCTTTGACATGAATTTTGACTTGTATAATACACCTACTTACTATGCCTTGTGACATACTTTTTTTTGAAAGCTTCCGGGTTTCGCCTCCTGGAACCTTTTGGACCCCTACCTTTAGCGGGCCCCTGGACCTCACGCCAAAAAGTTGATTTGAGCTCGGTGTCACCTCAACTATGTCACTAAGTTTTTGTGTCGGTTTAATTCAGTTCCCCCCATCCAATATGAAAATCCTGGCTATGCCACTGACTGTCGATGTGGGAAGACTTGCATGTAATGGACCCCCACACACACACACCATGATATACGCATGATTTGTGATAGTTTGGTTGACCTACTTTTAACCAGTTAAAAAAATAAAAGATCACTTGTAAAATAGCCACAAAAACTAAAATTTAGTGTAATTAAGTCCAAGAGATACATGGACAATGTCCCCAAAATTTATTACACAAATCTCTCTGTCTTTCAAAACAAAGATAGCTGTATATGACCATAGATCAAGGAGGTCCTTGCATAGATAATGTGTGAAGTTTAAATGCTGACAGACGAGACTAGCTTTTGAGACTATATGAAAGCTGGCAGTTTGTTACTTCAGTGAAAAGATGAAAAAACCCTTAAAGAAATTTTCCCATCGATTTTTATGTTTTATATATGATGGAGAAAATTTGTAGAAACAAAAGTGGTAAAAAGTATGTTGATATCTTATTCCATTTAAAAGTTATAACAATATAAATATTAAAAGTAGAAAATTGTTCTTAAAAACACCTCGTACAGTATACGTCCTTCAGCTTGGTAATGTTGTCAAGGCAATTCCAGCACAGTTTTATGTATTTCTTATCAATTTAATCACACTTTTTTTAGATTATCGAACAGTATTTTTGGTTCATTATAGAGATAGGGTGGAATATATAATTTACAAGAAAACCTTTTGTTCTTTTCTTGGTGTACATCACATTTGCAATAAAAATAAAAATCCACATTATTTGTAAAAAAATACGAAAGATGTTTTGTTGAAATTTTCTCTATGACATCACAGATGTTGCCAATCAGTCACTTTTGTCCAAATTCAAAAATGCTTCTAACTTCTAAACAGAATAAGATATTAACATAGGTTTTTTCACCACTTTGTTTCTAAAATTGTTCTCTATCATATATGAAAAAATGAAATCCATGGAATTATTCCTTTAATGGTTTTGCACCTTTTCCATTTTTTTTGTTGTATAAGTTGATTTATGATCTTTTTTAACAGGATGCAATTTCACCGGAATTAAAGAAAGAGTCAACCTTCATGAGAAAACGTGTCCACATCTTCCCAATTCTGTAAGTTTATAGATACCAGAAGGATATTGGGGGTGTTGTTCCTAAAAGCTTATTCTTGATTCAACTGTAGGCTTGGACATTGCATCTCTGCTTTTTGATTACTATGAGACAGGGATCGAAAAATTCTGTGCCTGGTTGCCCAATACAACCAATAGTCAGATCTGGACAACCATAATTGGTAACATTCTAGCATAGCGGTACAACTTTGGGAATATGTGTTTCTTATAGTACAACTTTATTCCATTATTGAAGTAACTGAATATTTCAAGAATTTTTGATGATTTTATTAATTTGTTTTAGCTAATTGTAACTGAGAATATTCTTCTTAAATTTTTGTGTTAAGAATGAAATTTTAGTCTAAAGGATTAAAAAAAATAATGTAAAATGATAATCTAAGAAACGCATGGTAAATATACTTCATTATAATCTATATAGCAATTTACCGCTGTACTAAGGATATTTCCCCATACTTTCACTGGGTGTGCCCGGCAGACAAGCAGATGTTTGTCCCAGTTTGTATTAAACAAATGCATATAAAATTCTTTGACCAACAAGATTTCCTTTCTGAACAAGAGTAAGTGCAGATTTCAGTGCCCGATATATGAGTTGCCTTCAGGTTGATATACCAATAGTAAACAACATATGCATATTTCAATTTTATTTTTTATATTTAAAAGCAACATTGGCAAACATACCACTTGAAACATAACATTATTTCCACTTTTTTTATTCATATTGTTACTAATACATTTACACTTACCATATATTCCCTAATACCATTCCTTTACTTTTAGTAAAGTCACACAAAAATTGATTGGTAATATCGTAATATTAAATACACAGTGTAATTTAACACTAGACTTCAGCCAAAACTCATTTTAAAAATGTAAAACTGCCCAATAAATACAGTCAAAAGAGTTAAACTTGATATGCACACAAGAACTGACTGAAAAATTACTTAATGAGCAAAATTAATTGTGCCAAAAAAAGGGAACAAATCAGAAAATAAAGTGAATAAAATTTTTCAACAAAAGTGAAATTGAGCGTGTATAGTTACGAACCGATTTAGGCTATTTTGAAGAGGCAAGTGATGGCATATTTTCAAAATTTCTTACAGTCAGAATGAAGCTCTAGTTCTGGCTTACAGTAAAATTCCCCAGAAGAGGGGTTTAATTGTAATGAAAGTGTACCATCCTTTACTTTTTAGTGAATGATTATTGCATTTTTTCCATAAAAATGATCAATTGTACTGAAGAAATAATTTGTTGTGGTTTTCAAAGCCAAATTAAAGCATTTTAGCCTCACTTCATATACTACTTCCGCGATTCTTTTTCATTTTACTCGCAGTTCCGTAAGCACATTTAAAATTTAACCTCAAAATAAACTCCCCTTTTTGAAAATGTAACGCCCCGGAGCTTTTAGGGAATATGCAGTAATATACTTATAAATAGCTTAGTAAGAAATACAGTTATTTGATAATAACAATATATTTTAGCATGTTTGAGAAGTGTATCACCTTTCCTTTTTGTTCTTCTTGTCTCTATCGAATGAAATCATTGTTTCTCTTTTCTCATCTTGTTTTTTTTTTCTTCTCAAAAGCAAACATTTCTGTCCATTCAGCATGAGAACACTGAATTGAAAAATCTTGTCACATCATTAAATAAAAAGATGCAAATTTTAGTCAAATCGAACGAAGAACTCACCTCTATGTTCCATGCACAAGCCAAGTAAGTATTTTACTTCACAGTATTTCACTTCACAGTATTTCACTTTACAGTATTTCACTTTACAGTATTTCACTTTACAGTATTTCACTTTACAGTATTTCACTTCACAGTATTTCACTTCACAGTATTTCACTTCTCAGTATTTCACTTCACAGTATTTCACTTCACAGTATTTCACTTTACAGTATTTTATCCCTTTAAGAAATAAGTTCCTTCAATGAATTCCCTAAAATCGTCAAATTTTGTTAATCTTTCCTGAAATTTAAAAGAATGTTAAAGGAAAACTATATCAGCCAAAAATATAATGGAAAACAGTTTCCATGATATCTAGACTAAAGAATTTATAAATTCGGTATATATATTTTATGCTGCCACAAGATTTCCCAATTGTTTTTCATTTCCTGAAGAATTTCCTAAAAACATTAAACATTTCCGGAATTTTGTGTAATTTTCTTCAAAGTGTAAGCACTGTATCTCCATATGATATTTTGTGTTCTTTTTTATATTGATCTTTGACCACCAGCATGGATAATTGTTGTGTTTGCATGTAGATAAATATACAATACAATTCAATGTTTTTGTTTGGTTGTGTTGAGAGCAACGTTATTTTCTATCTGTTCTCTCAAATTTTCCATTCTGGTTATACTCTACTATGCACTTTTCCACCTAAAGTTTTGCACCTTTTTCTTTTTTCTGGAATTTTCTCTTTGTGGATGGGTGACTGCTTTCAGTAAGATCGTTCCTTTTTATTTTTTCCCTCCCATTGTGACCAGGCCTAACGCCCTTTTCGGTACTTGTACAGTGGTTTTCATTTAGTAGTTCCGTGACTTGACCTTGACTTGCTCTCCCCTCTCGTGACCCACCTGCTACCTCCATTGACCATTCCTCAGCCCCAATCCTCAAAATTTTAATCATTCAGGCCACCAACAAACCAGACAGTTTGAAAAGAGTTTTCCCCTTCCTTATCCACAAGGTGCTTCACGGCCTTGTTGGTACCATCCCCAATGTTTCTACCCTCAGATCTGGCGATCTGCACCAGGGACACTCAAGCCACCACCCTCCTCACCACGAAAACCCTAGCTAATGCTAGTATCGACATAACAGTCACTCACCACCATTCCCTGAACTCCAGCAAAGGTGTCATCAGAACCAGGGACCTTGCCTACTTGACCAATGAAGACCTTGCCTACTTGACCAATGAAGACCTTGCCTACTTGACCAATGAAGACCTCATTGAGGAACTTGCCAGCCAAAATGTCACTGAGGCCCATCGTCTCGTCCTAAAGAGAAACGGTGAAGTGCCAGAGGTATGGCCATGGAAAAAACTCCTGCCGCAGCCAAGCGTGCTGTGGCAACTGTAGAGCCTTGAACAGCGCCTCTTGCACCAACACCCCACACTGCACTAATTGAGACAGTACTCACCCAGTCAACCATCCCTCTTTCTCAAAAGACTGCTCCACCTGGCTTCAGGAAAAACAGTTAACTAAACTGGAAATCCCTAATCCCAGCACCACTTACCTAGAGGCCAGAAAGCAATTTCTCGCTTCCCTCCACACCAAACCTTCCTACTCATGCACAGTCTCCTCAAACACCAATATCCCCTCCCCCCAACACAACTAAAACTGACTCACATTTCCAAACCGACCCCACCTGGCTCTTCTTACTAAGTCCTAAGCCCATCGCGTTTGCCAGCAACCCAACCACACCCATAAACAAACCACCTCCACTACCACCGCTCTCCCCAACCTTTCTTCCTGGGGTCTCCCTTATCCCCTACCCCAACACCCCAAATGTCATCAAACTCAAGCCAACCTGGCCAGTAAACAACAAATCAACAAACAGCCCACCATCCAAACCTACATCCATGAAGAGAACATGTATTGTTCGATTACCGAACCCACCAAACAACCACTCCCAAAGAAACAGGGATATATCCAAAGAAAAAACAAGCCAACCCAGATAAGACAGATCTTTCTCCAGATAACCCCCCACCTTATGGCATACAACAGAAACAATTACAATAACACTCACAACATTATACAATTTGACATCAGGAGCCTTAAAGTCCAACTCGGAAGAAATTGACCTTCTGGCCACCACCTTCAACGTGGCCGTCTTCTGCCTACAAGAAACCTTACTGAAAACCACTGACCATTATTCCCTCAATAACTTCTCTTGCTACCATAAACATCAAGAGGATGCTGACAGGGCCTGTGGGGGTGTCTCCATTCTCATTAGACACAATATCCCACACAGCTCTATTCATGTAAACACTGACCTTCAGGCCATCTGTATATCTATCTCCTTCCACAAAACCATCACACTTTGCATTATCTATCCCCCCCCCTCCCCCATGGCCAGCATTTAGTTAACCAGCCTTAACAATCTCATCTCTCAGCTCCTCCCCTTTCATCCTTCTTGGTGGCTTCAATGCCCATAAACCCCTGTGGGGCTCCAATACCACCACCCCCAGAGGCAAGCTCATTGAAAACACTCTTTAAAAGCACAGTCTCTCCTTGCTCAACACTAACTCCCAACCTACCTTCACCCTGCCACAGGCTCCCTCACCTGTATTGACCTGTTTATCTGTTCCCTCAACCTCCTCCTTGATATTACCTGAAAGGTCACTGCTGACCTCTGTGGTAGTGACCATTACCTCTCCTAATTCACTCCAACCTTCAAACCCCAACAGATCACACCCCAAACTAGAACCTTAAGATAGCCAACTGGCCCCTTTTCAAAACTCTCTGCAAGTTTTGCCTCTCCCTCCATCTTCTCGAGGGTGAGGATCCCAAGTCAAACTTCAATAACATCCTTATCAACATCGCCACCTGCTCCATTACCAAAACCTCCAAACCCCCTAGCCCCCCAACCCCTGGATCAACGATGACTGCAAAACTGCCATCAAGAAGAGGAAAAACAAACCTAACCACCCACAATCTCAACCTTTTGCACCAGCCATGCCAAAGCTAGACACACTATCAAAGACAGTAAAACCAACACTTGGAACAACTTCATCTCTTCTCTCACCACCAACTCCCTCACCAAGAAGATTTGGAGTAATAAAAACAGCTTTCACGGCAAGATGGGCAAGTCTTTTATCTCTCCTGGAACGGTAATCTTCTCACCGGGAAGAAGGATATCGCTAACCTCCTCGCCTCTTCTTTAAGCAATATCTCATCCTCCAGAGACTTAACTGGTCTCTTAAGACCAACAAAATCTTCTCCCCGCACCAAAGTCGCTTCTGGAAACATCGCAATACCTTAGACCAGTTAATCACATTCGATACCGCTATCTGGGAATTCTTTGCAAAAAAGGAACACCTCATTGCCATCTTTTTTGACATCGAGAAAGCTTTTGACACTACTTGGAAATACAACATTACCCACAAGCTTCACACCATCGGCCTCAGAGGCCACCTTCCCATCTTTATTCATGACTTCCTCTCGCCCAGGCAGTTCAAAGTTTGAATTGGCCAGACCCTTTCCAACTCCTACCCCCAAGAAGAGGGTGTCCCCCAAAGGCAGCATCCTCTCCCCTACTCTCTTCAACCTGAGCATTAACAACATCGCGGACAACTTTGGCCCCAACATCAAATGTGCCTTCTACATGGACGACTTTACCATTTTTTACTCCCATTGCGTTTCTCTTGTTATTGAGGCTCCAACTTAGCTTCAACCAACTGCAGGACTGGTGCAACAATAATGGCTTAAATTCTGCAAAGACAAGACAGTCTGCATGCATTTCTGTCATTTCAACAACCTCCACCCCAATTCAAACCTATTGCTCAATGACAATCGCATCCCTAAAGTTGAACACAGTAACTTCCTGAGTCTAACCTAAGATCCCAAGTTCTCCTACAAGCAACACATCGCCAACCTGAAACAGAAATGCAACAGCTCCCTCAACATTCTCTGCCTCCTCTCCAACACCACTTGAGGTGCGGACCCCTGTGCTCTCCTCAAAATTTTCAAGCTCACCATTCTTTCAAAGCTTGACTATGGCAATATTGTCTACTGTGCCGCTCACAACTCTTACTTTAACCACATCAACACAATCCAAAATGAAGCCCACAGGCTTTGCCTGAGTGCCTACAAGACCTCTCCCACCACCAGCCTTCACATTGAAGCCAACGAAGCCCCCTTCCTGTTAAGGTGAGGAATGCATAGCCTTTTCTACGCTTTTAGAGCCCTCACCAACACCGAAAACCTGTCTACAACCTCATTAGGTAGCCCAATTTCTCCACCCTCTTTGATAGGACTAAAACTCTATCCCTTCCCTTCAGCTTATGCATCAAACCCGACCTCCACCATCTCGGCATCAACCCTGCCACTCTTAGCACCTTCTCCTGGCCCACTTTTCCTCCCTGGGCCACTCCTTTCCCTTCCATCCACCTGGGCCTCTCCACTTATCACAAAACTCAAACCCACCACAACCTCTTCATCAACCTCCACAACCAAATCAAAGACCAACTCTCCAACTACACCTCGATCTATACTGATGACTCCAAGGAAGGCAACAAGACAACTGCTGCTGCCATCATCCAAGACATCACCCTCAGTAGCATGCTTCCTAAGTACTCGGCCATCTTCTCGGCCGAGGTCAAGGCCATCCTGCTCACCCTCAACTATATTGAGTACTCCCATCTCAGTCACTTTGCCATCTTCTCAGACTCCAAGTCTGTCCTTACTTCTTTTCTTGACCTTAAATGGGATAACCCCATGTCCCACCTCCTTTGTAAACTCCTTTCACCCCCCCTCCCATGCAGGAAAAGTAAAAGTATTCTTTTCTTCTGGATACCCAGCCATGTTGGCATCCCCGGCAATGACAAAGCTGATTCAGCCACTAAGCTTGCCTCAACCTCCCCTCTACCCAATTTCCCAAACCCTTTCTAACATCAAACCACTTATTGCTTCCCTTGTTCGTGACCGCTGGCAAACCTCATGGGACTCCCAAATTGATAACAAACTCCATGACATCCAGCTTACTATTCCGACCAAACCCACCATCAACAGTCTCTCCCATATCGACAATGTCCACATTACCTGCTTTAGAATAGATCACACCCACCTCACTCACTCCCACCTTCTTACTGGCTCCCCCACCCCTCTGCAACAATTGCCATTGCCACCTCACAGTCCACCACATCCTACTTGCCTGCCCTCTGTAAAACCTCCCCAGAGCTTCCCTCACCCCTCACAACTAGCCAAGCTCTTCCAGAAAAAAACCCGGATAAAATTATCCTCTTCCTTCATCATGCCTCTCTCAAAACCATATTTAGTCCTCCTCTCCCACCCCCTTCTACCTACTTTTACCCCTTTTGTATACCCCTGCACTTCCTCTTTAGATCCCAGCTTCCTGGCTCTTAGCCACCGTACTTCTCTCAGACTCTTATTTTCTTTTCTTCCTACCTCGAGAATGATTTAACCTCTCAGGCACAATTTGACCCTTGCTGTCGTTGTGCCATTAAGCCCTCATCAAACAAACAAACAAACATTGATTGGTCAAAATATTGGCAATACTGACACAAATACTGACAAGCCAAGCAGTATCGGTGGCGGAAGTTACTTCACTACTAGTATGTATCAGACTTACCAGCAATGTATCTAGCACTTCTCTTAGGGCGAGACTCCCTGTTGTGTATCTTGATAATATATCATGGTACTATTTGTTATCTAATTATTCCATACGGTGACAACCATTATTGAAGTGAACCAAATCTGCTTTATGTATTCTTTTTTCAATAGATTGCTGTCAACTCTGGAAGAGAAATTCAAAGGATTGGAGCAAAAAGTGGATGACCACGGCAGCAAATTGAGGTCCAACTCCTTCAATCCAGACTGGGCTCAGGGTCACTTAGTTTAAGTATGTCTGCATAAAAGAGTTAAAAAAGTGTATTTGATGATAAATTAAAAAGATTAGTTCAGTGGTCAAGCAAGCCCATTCATATAAAACAGGATTTCAAATGATACAAAATGGGGAAGAAAGCATTAAAAAGCTGTATCGCGTCACAGAGATATTTAGGTATAAAATTTGGTATGATTTGTGTAGAAACGACTGAAATCAGACTAGTCGTGACATCACAGCCTCAGATTCCTCAGATTTCCTTTATGTATTGAGTCATATTTGTCCTGTGATTTTGTGGCTTAAAGACCATTGGATATATCGAGAAAGTAGTAAAACAGAATCTTCAAAGGTGGTTTTCATTTACCACCTGAAGAAAGTTAAAGGAAATATGATTCAAATAATGAAAAAGTTAAATCAATTTTCTTTAAAATACATTTAAAGAATGTGAGGATGAGGGAGCCAACCTTCCATAGTAGACTTACTATCACAGCTTCAGATTCCACAAAGTCTATATGTATTCTATTACATTTTGTCCTGCAATTTTGTGGATTAAAAACCATTGGATGTGTTAGGAAAGTAGTAAAACAAAATCTTGTAAGAGTTAGTTACAATTTAAAGAAGAAAGTTTGAGGAAAAATAATTCAAATCGTAAAAGAGTTACATAAATTTTCTTTGAAATACATTAACAATTGTTAAGAATGTGAGGATGAGGGTGCCTACCTTCGGTAGTAGACTTACTACACCAGTCATTTCTACATAGATAAGACAAGAGCTTTAAACTTGAATATCTCCTTAACGGAATAAGGTATTGAATTAGTTTCATCATCATTTTGTTTCTTTTGAAGTCCTCTTTCATATAAGATTAACTTACTTGACCACTGAATTTATCCTTTAAGTCAGTGATGTCAGCGGGCCTTAGGAGGTAGAAAGAATGTTAAGTGGAATATTGTCAAAATCTCTGTCAAACCAAGTTTATCATAAATTTTTCTAAATATGAACCGGCAACAGAATTTTAATGTTTGATGAAGTTTGGCAAGATTGTGTCATTTCTAATAGGAATGTTCATTGCAACCCATATGTAACTATCTTGAGAATTGTCAAAATTATGATATTTTCTTGGTTTTTGTATGGATGTTATAAAAATAGTCATAAAAATTCAAAAAGATGTATATTCCAGTTTCCTTATCAATGAACCATTGCTTAAAAGAGTCGTGAGTTTTGGAAACTCAGCAACAGACCCTTGAAATTGTCTATCCTGTAATACATATGCTTCGCTAATTATGCAGCATTACAGTAAAATGTCTGATCATCTCTACTGGATGACATAAGCATCGTTAAATAATTATTTTAAAATTACACCTTTTTTTTCCCCTCCCCAACAAAGCTGGTGAAGAGGGGATGTAGCATCTTAACCGTTCATCTGTTTGTCCATTCATCCATCCTCATTCATTGTCCATCCGACCTCATTCATTGTCCATCCGACCTCATGCATTATTTAGCTACTGGGAACAATAGATTTTAGCCCTCGAAAGGAATTCCAACTATTTTTATGGAAAGAAATTTAGATAAAAGAAAATCTTGCTTTAAAAGAGTTTGGAACAAATGCATTTCAGACTTAAATAGCGAGTAAGATATTTGTTTTGAGATGTAAAAAAGTTGAATAATAGAACTGACAACTGAAATGGTGCAAAGTGTAGTGGGTCTCAAGCTTTCCAGAGATGTTTTGGACTCTCCTGATTCCAGCAGATTTGTGTAACATCCATCTAGCAGATAGTTTCATCTCTCTTGCTTTTAAGTGTCCATGTTTTTGAGCCATACAAATTTGGAACATCATTACTTTTTTTAGGTGTCCATCTGACAACAACCCGGAGCTTACAACACACCTCTCACCTTATTTGAATTAAAGCAAGCCATCAATGACGTTGACTGCACCTCCAAGGGCACAGATAACATCCCCTACCAGTTCCTAAAACACCTCCCCAACAAGGCCACCTCTACCCTGCTCACCATCCTCAACCACATTTGGTCATCATACTCATTTTCCCTCCATCTGGAGGACAGCTGTTGTCACCCGTCTACAAACCAGGGAAGGACAGCACCAACCCCTCCAGTTACCGCCCCATTGCCCTCACCTGCTGTCTCTGTAAAATTATGGAAAGAATCATCAACCAGAGACTTAACTGGTTCCTCAAGACCAACATAATCTTCTCCCCTCACCAAAGCGACATCCGGAAATGTTGCAATACCTTGGATCAGTTAATCATGCTCAACACCGCCATCCGGGAATCCTTTGCAAAAAAAGGAACACCTCATTGCCATCTTTTTCAATTTTGAGAAAGCTTTTGACACCACTTGGAAATATGGCATTACCCACAAGGCTCACACCATCCGCATCAGAGGCCACCTCCCCATCTTTATTCATAACTTTCTCTCATCCTAACAGTTCCAAGTTCGTATTGGCCACAACCTCTCCAACCCTTACTCCCAAGAAGAGGGCGTCCCCCAAGGCAGCATCCTCTCCCCACTCTCTTCAACATGAGTATTAACAACATTGTGTATAACCTCAGCCCCAACATAAAATATGCCCTTTACGTGGATGACCTCACCATCTTCTACTCCTCCCCCAGCTTTTCTCTCATTGAAAATAGGCTCCAACTCAGCCTCAACCGGCTGCAAGACTGGTGCAACAATAACAGTTTAAATTCTCCAAAGACAAGAAAGTCTGCATGCACTTCTGTCATTTCAACATTGAACGTCCACCTCAACCCAAACCTCATGCTTAACGGCAATTGCATCCCAAAAGTTGACCACACTAAGTTCCTGGGTCTAACCCTAGACCCCAAGCTCTCCTACAAACAGCATATCACCAACCTCAAACAGAAATGCAACAACTCCCTCAACCTTCTCCACCTCCTCTCCAACACTACTTGGGGTGCGAATCCCCATGCTCTCCTCAAAATCTTCAGGCTCACGATTCGTGCCAAGCTCGAATATGGCAATATTGTCTACTGTGCCTCTCACAACTCTTACCTCAAGCACATCAACCCCATCCAAAATGAAGCCCTCAGGCTTTACTTGGGTACCAACAAGAGGTTCCCAATCACCAGCCTTTATGTTGAAGCCAATGAATCCCTCTTTCTGCTAAGGTATAGAAAGCTTAGCTTTTCTATGCTTTTAGAGCCTTCATCAACATCCAAAACCCTGTCTGCAACCTCATTAGGTATCCAACTTTCTCCACCCTCTTTGATAGAACTAAAACCATATCCCCTGCCTTCAGCTAACACATCAAACCTGACCTCCATCATCTGGACATCAACCCACCACTCTTGGCACCTTCTCCTGGCCCACTTTTCCTCCCTGGGCCACTCCGCCCCCTTTCATCCACCGGGATCTCTCCACTCATCACAAAGCCCAAACCCACCCCAACCTCTTCATCAACCTCCACAACCAAAGTAAAGACCAACTCTTCAACTACACCTCCATCTATAATGATGACTCCAAGGAATGCAACAAGACAGCTGCTGCTGCCGTCATCCAAGACATCACCCTCAGTAGCAGACTTCTGAACTACTCTGCCATCTTCTTGGCTGAGGCCAAGGCCATCCTACTGGCCCCCAACTATATTGAGTACTCCCTGCTCAGACACGCTGCCATCTCCAAATCTGTCCTAATCTCTTTACTCAACCTCGAGAAGGATAAGCCCACACCCCACCTCCTCTGCAAACTCTTTTTGCCACCCCCCTCCCCCTCTGCAGGAAAAGTATCTTTTCCTCTGGATACCCAGCCATGTTGGCATCCCTGGCAATGACAGAGCTAATTCAGCTGTTGAGCTTGCTCTCACCCTTCCCCTTACTTTCTTCCCCCAAACCCACCCATTCTGACATCAAACCTCTTATCGCTTGCCTTGTTCGTGACTGCTGGTAAACCTCATGGGGACTCCCAAATTGAAAACAAAACTCCACAACATCCAGCCCACCATTCCAACCAAACCCATCATCCACAACCTCTCCCGAATAGACAATGTCCACATTACCCACCTTAGAATAGGCCAAACCCACCTCACCCACTCCTTACTGACTCCCCCACCCCTTACTGGCTCCCCCATCCCTTACTGGCTCCCCAATCCCTCACTGGCTCCCCCACCCTTACTAACTCCCCCACCCGTCTGCAATAATTGCCATTTCCCCTTCCCTCACCGTCAACCATGTCCTCCTTGCCTGCCCCTTTGCAACCTTCCCAGAGCTTCCTTCACCCCTCACAACTTCATAGCCAAGCTCTTCCGGAATAACTCCCCGGATAAAATTATCTCCTTCCTTCACCATACCTCCCTCTACAACCATATTTAGTCCTCCTCCCCCATCCCCCTACCTACTTTCACCTTTTCCCTTTTTTTACACCCCTGCACTTTCTCTTTTGGTCCCTGCTTCTTCACTATTAGCCCCCATCCTTCTATCAGATTTCTCCTATTATCTTTTTTTCCTTTCTCTGGATTAATTCAACCTCTCAGGCACAATTTGACCCTTGTTGTCGTGGTGCCGTTAAACCTTCATCAAACAAACAACATACAACAGTATTAGTTCAATTGTTGCTGTGAAGAGTTTAAACTTGATGCTGTTTGGTAGGCTGCTCCAGATTTTTGTCAATCTTGTTGCAGGTAACCCAGGCTTGACCTTTACATGTCCTGAAGCTCTTTGCTGAGTTCATTATGTACAATCCCAGGTACTTGAAAGTCATTGACTCATTTCAGAGGCATGCCAGGCATTGCGCTGACAGATGCATTAGGACTGGTGGATACAAACTCAAGTCTTAGAGACATTACAATGCAAGCCGACATGAGCAGCCACTTCTTCTAGAGCGAGCAGGAGGTCTTCTGTATTCTGAACTGTGTCAGCAGTTATGGCAAGATCATTTACAGATTTGAGATCAGTTGTGTGAAAGGCTGAGTATTGCCTACTCTTACGAGGATGGATTAAGAGCCCCTTCTCATTGCAGGAATCGAGACAGATACGAAGAACATAGTCGAGGACAACAAGAAATAAAAATGGTGCAAGAGTATCATCTAGCAGGACACAACAATGTCAAAATTTGTCAGTTTCAGCATCAGAGGTTAACACTCTTGCTTTCGGTTTAGTTTAAAGCACGTTGATGGCCATAATGATTTCCACTTAGATTTGAGATGATATTGTTATCAGACTGATGCCACGGCAGAGAGATCACTCTTCTTTGGTACAGTACAATTCCTGATAAACGCCAGCTATCAAGGCATTCTAGTGTAGTGAAGACTGTATTACATAGATTCAGCAGATATGGTTGGACTTGGTTGTCCTATCCAGCATGGGAGGGATATAGTTGAGCCCTGGAGATTGCTTGTTCTTTAGCTTCTTAGTGATTTACTTGAGCTCCTTCATTGTAAACTGATTGGTTCAGATATTTAGGTTCTCAGAGATATGGACTTTGGGGTTGTTAGTAGTTGTTGACGACGGTTGCCCCAGTAGATTTTTTAAATGATTTAGCCACTTTTCTTTCCGTTTGTCAGCAGAGCCGCCTTTGATTGTGATTGTAGGGTTTGGTTTCTGTTCTGCAAATCATTGACCACCTTCCAGGCAGCTGCATGTTGCCCAGAGACGTGTGGATGTGCAATTGAATCAATTTTCCATTCAATGTAGTCAATTGTGGCACTGTTGTAGGCTACCGAGGTTGTCAAGTACAACTTTGGCTTTCTGTTTGAAAGCTGGAGTTGAACATGCATTGTAATTATCGCCGGCCATTCAAGCATGCTTAGAGATTTCAATCATGATTTCGCTTTTCTTGAGCGTGTCTTTATTGCAATTTCTTCTATGCAGGAAGTCAGCAGGTTGTAGTTGTTATTTGTGGACATGTGGATCTGAGGTTATCGTAGAATTTGTGGATGTCAGCTTCTTGTGAGGCTATTATTGTGAGGACTGTAGCAACCTATTATCATTGTTTTAGGATTGCTTTCAAACTCAGCTATAAATTTGGGGAAGATAATTTTTTCTTTTCAATCTGTGTCAAGTTTGTTATTGCTTTGGGAGAGAGGAGAAGTGCTATGCCTCCCATGTTCCTACTGTTTTTCATCGCAGAACAAGCAATAAGTTGATAGATCTCAATATTTTGGTAATTAAGTTTTATTTGGGTGGTAAAATGGTGTTCTTGAATGCATATTATATCGATATCATTACTTCTCGCACAAAATACCACTTCATCTAGATGTCCCGTTTTGTTCAAGGTAAGGGCATTGAATGTACTGAAGATGACAGGCTTTCTGCATCTAATTAGGTTAGGTCCTTGTTCCTATTGGTCAAGAGGATCTTGTCCAGGTGGGTTTAGGGACACTCCATCATGAGTCTTGAGTTCAGAGACATGATTAGAAGTTGAATCTGAATTGCAGGGCTTTAATCGTAGTGATGTAAGTTGTATTTCTCATCTTGTCTGAAGAGTATATTTGGTAGATGAGTGCATGGCAAAAGATAGATTGGGGTAGTAGGTAAAAGAGGGATTGCAGGTGAATGGGGCATGTTGGGGAATGGAGGATGGAAGGTGAATGGAGGATGGTAGATTAATGGAGGATGGCAGGTGAAGAGGGGATGGTAGGTGAATGGGGCATGTTGGGTTGATAGTGCTAAGTGAGGGGATGGGAGGAAAGAATGTTGGGTGGAAGATGGCATAATGATTGGTAGATGTAGGAATTGGGATGGAGGTGGGATGGTATGGAGGACAGGATGGGATGAATATGGGACAGGGTGAGAAGGCAAGTGGGATAGGGGGCAGGTTGGCATATGGAACAGTGTGCCAAGGAATGTGGGACAGGCTGGGATGGCATGTTGGATGAAGTGGGATGGTATGGAAACATTGTGGGATTACATGTGGGACAGGGTGGCATGGCATGTTGGGCAGAATGGCATGTGGGACAGGATGGCATGTGGGACAGGATGGCATGTAATGGAAGTCATCTGGATTTAGGTGAGATGGCATGTGGACATGGTGGGAAAGGATGTGTGATAGTATGGAATGGCCTGTGAAACAGGGTGGGATGGCACTTGGTACAAGGAGGGATGGCATGTGGGGCATGGTGGGAGGCGCATGGTACAGGGAGAAATGGCATGTGGGGCAGGGTGGCATGGTAAATGGGACATGGTGACAAGTCATATGGTAAGATATCATCTTGATTGCAGGTGTGATGACATATGGGTCATGTGGTGGAATGGCATTTGGATTTCCATGTATGATTTCCTGTAGAAAGGGAAGCAGCATGGTATGGCATGTGGAACATGGGATGGCAGCTGTGACAGAAGCTGGAAAGCATGTTACTAGCAGCAAGCGGATTTGTATCATTTGCGATGTCTGGTTATACTTAAAATGGAGTTAATTTAATTAATAAATTCGTAATCGTAACATTTTGTCTAACTTGGCTAAGGTAGGTAAAATCAAATGAATGATGCTGTGGATGAAATTTGAGGGTGCTTGAAATTTGGATCACTGAAAATAACAGGAAATGCAAAAAAGGGTCTATTTCAAAGGAACATTTTCCTTCATTATATCCCAAACACAACAGTATAAATGAAATTTTGTTGTCTGATCTTATTTGTTTCAGGTGCATCCAAGAAATTTTCTTTCAGCGAATCAAATCTGCTGAGACATGAAGAGTGGCAGGTTCCATTTGAATTCAAGTGTATCGGTACATTAAGGTAAGCACAATCATCCTCTCTTACGTGATGAAGATTAACAATATTTGTTGGTTTTGAATTCATTAAATCTCATAGCTTTCATGTCTATTGACTTTCCACCTTTTCTCAGATGATTCCTCTAAACTTTCTTTCCTACTTCTGATATATAATCTGACCTCTCAGGCACAATTTGACCTTGACTATTGTGGTTCCATTAAGCCTCACCAAACAAACAAACTATACCATCCAAACAAATCTGCTTTGAGTCTTTTTTTTGTTTCTGCTTCAGGGTACTGGTATGCAAATTTAAAAGCTGATTGGAATCTTCCCTGAATTAAAAGACAAAGATTTGTTAATGCTTTGAGACAGCAAATCAATTCTTGCCACCCTGGGGTTGCCCCATTTCCTGTAAGCTTCAGAATTTAGAAGGTGGTGCAACAGGGATGAAACTTCAAAAAGTGTTTTTATTTTTTTATTTCACAAACAATTTCTTCTTCACAGTGGTCACAAAGGAGCAGTCCGTTGCCTAGCAACACACCAGCATAAGCTTTACTCTGCCGGAGATGATTCTGTCATCAAAGTATGGGATTTAGAGGCTCTCTCCAAAGGATGTGTGCAGGAGCTCAAGGGACACAAAGACTTTGTACGTAATTTGAAGCGTTTTGACCTTTTTTTTTAATCTTTTGAGGAAGAAATAAAATTCATCTTAGCACAGAGGTCTGATTTTAATAGTCACAGTGGCAGCACCAGGTACCACAAACTAGGGTTGACAAATACTCCCAAAATCTTTTTGAATGCCGTCGACGATGAGTGAACACACACTTACAATGATGGGATTGTCGCCTGCGTATTCGGTTATGATAGTAACAATGCTTTCATGAAACGCTTAATACGACCTGAAGGAGAACACAGGTATGAAGCACGGACAGACATAACATCGACAAGCAAGTCAATGTCCACGGCCTTTGATAACCAGTTGTGGTGCACTGGCGTGTCTACCCAACCCAGGCTTGAACCTAGGGCCTCGTGGTCTGTAGACATGTTTACAAAAATGTGAAAGCTACTGTACACCCACTTTTTTTAAAGCAGTGAAATATGTATACTGGGTCATGTAACCACCTGTCTGCAAACTTAAAATGATAATAGAGATAATTTAAGGACCTCACTCACCCCTGACCTTTCACCCCACCACCTCGCTCCTTCACCCACCCCCTTGCCAGTCACCTTCCTTATCATTTTTTCCTCAAATTTGGACAAAGTGCAAGTTTGATCTTGGAGAGAAGTGGAGAGGTCAAATCCCCACCCTTCCCCCTACTTTTAGTGGTCATCTGTCCCTTTCTAATATGATAGAGGACATATAAAAGAAACAGAATGATGCAAAAGGACATACAAATCTTGTTTTGTCATAGGGTTAATTGCAGAAAGCCCTGCCATTTACAAACAACCCCTTTTGAATAACTTGTGACAATTTTTCTGTTGCAATTATATTTTTGTTTCTTGTTCAATAAACACTCCTAAAAAAAGTCATTTCAAAAATTTTGTATACAGACTGACCAAAATCCTCCTTCAGCGTCTCCTCTGTTTTGATATGTTATTGTTTATTTTAAGAAAGATAGAAAATTTCAGATATTACAATATATCACCCTTTCTGAACAGAGTTCTGAAATTGGAACATTACAAGAGTACAATACTTCTAAATATATCTTTGATAACATCATTGAGGACTACACCTATTTCTAGAAATAGAACCAAGAATCGAGTATATTAGAATCAAGTATATATATCTGTTTTCAAGACATTCGCAGAGGTATCATAAAAAGTGCTGCCTTCATTGTGGATTATCATTACATTCTTAGTCATAGCCTACACATCTTGACTTTTGCTTGAGGGTAAACATAACAGGAATCTCTTTGCCTTAACCGGTCTCCTGATATATATAGTGGATCTACAGCTGTTAAAATCCTCAATGAACTCATATCCAAATGCTCTATCTATAGTTCGTGCAGACTTCAAACTTTGAGATAAATCATTGCATCAAGATTCTTACAGGATTCTTCCAATACAAACAGGATCATAGGTAAATACCAAACATCACCCAACGAGATCAAGAAGACTCAAGTCAGGCTATTTGATTAAATTAATAGATTAAGTATTAAGAGTTGAACATTTGAAGACCGAAAGCTTGGGATTTGTAATACATTAAGTTTAAACTTCAAAGCCACTCATCTTGGCATTTTTCCGTATCTCTTCTACTATTATTCCGAAACAAACATTTTAATCAGTTTCTAGTGTAACATATTTTCAGAGCATTTTTCCACCTACTTTCATTCAATCATTACAGATGATCAAATGAGATACAGTATTTTGATCAATTCAGTTCACATTTTTTGTTCTCGTCTTTTAAAAGGTGAATGCCCTTCTAACTAGCACAAACTTTCTGTACAGTGCTGGTGTGGACCGAACAATACGCATGTGGAAATATGATGTCAGCAACACTGAACACAACTGCAGGAAGGTATGCAATGGTCAACTATTTGTTGTTGCCTTTTCAAATCTGAAATCAATAATATCTGGAAAACTAATTTAGATAATGTCACATGGCTGAAATTCACGTGTCCGTAATGGACCAATAGGGCACTGGAAAAAATTTACCGACCAATCAAATACTGGGGGTTCTTGACCATTGCACAATTAACTCATGGAATGTAACCAAGCGTATGCAAAAATGCTTTCAAAAGTTAATTATACATACATTGTTCATGAATGTAATAAGTGCGCATTATTGCTTACAACTTTTCTTCAAGCAACTGCAGCTGACTGGCTGGGTAACAATGGGAAAATTCCCCCAGCAGTTGATTGGTCGATGTACTGAAGTAATCACTATTGGCTAAAATTGATATATCATTAGATATGTGCTTGAAATATGCATTATGCGATGGAAAAGAGAGGACCAGATGATGCTTGGCATTCTTGAAAATGACTTGCCTCCTTGAAGTTAACCTTTTGTATTTTGCTATGACTATCACCATTAGTTGTTATACTTCTTAAAATTTCAAACATTAAGACCCGACCTGATATATAAGCAGGTCAGATCAGACTTTTTCCCTTTAATTTTGTATTCTAAAACCACAAGTAATTAAGATCGGATTTCCTTTATCAATGGCTCCATTGTATTCGTTCTCCTGTCGGTCCTGGGTTATTGTTGAAGTTGGTGTTGGGTATCATATTAGTAATGGATTAAGTCTTATTGTGTGGTTGTGTGCTTATTTTAAATCAGACATGGTCTCATTATTTGCTACAGTAAGTTTGTTGTTATGATTTGCTGGAACAAATTTTTAAGAAGAAGGACAAGTCATGCTTTGTTTCATCCACACTTTTTAAATTTGTATTGTTGATTTTGTTGTCTGTAATTATTTAGAAACTTAATTATCCCAGACTCAACTTTGTGCTTTTCTTCCATTTCAGAATGCTCATGAGCAAAACATCTGTGCACTGGCTAAAGCTGGGAAATTTATCTTTTCCTCATCGCACTCAGAATTTAAGGTAGGTCCAGAAATTATACCAAAGGAAATGCATTCACACTCACTTCATTCATGAAGCTTTTTCTTCTTTTTTTTTCAAAATCTTAGAGAATACTAAACAAATTTAATTGGACAGGAAGATATTCTTGACAGCATAAGACATTTTGTTAATTTCAAACTTGTCTTTCTTATGTTGTTCTCTGTCATGTAAGAACTATATCTTATTAAAAGTAATTGAGCAGGTATATGGGTGTTTCAGCTGATGTCACGAGGTCACATGACTCTGTTTACATAGCCATTTCGTTGAGAAAAAACACTGTCGTTTGCTGTACACTTAAATAGACTTACATACTTTTGCATGTTGTTATATAATATTATTTTTGTAAATTAAGTATGCCGGTATCTTGCTTTGCTGTTGGTTGCTCTAGTAGATGTGTGTGGGAGGAATAAAAAGACATTTTCTTGATTTCCATTTGATCCTAAATGATGTTCGAGGTGGGTTTCTGCTGTACGATGCAACAGCTTCAACCTACGGTTCACACTAAGATTTGCAGCAAGCACTTTATACCAGGTATGTAGGCTTTGTCTGAGTATAACGAACAATCAGCTGGCGTTAAGGTTAAAGTTACTCTTTGTATACCAGGTGAAAATACAAAACTTTAAGAAAATATGAAGAAAAATCCGAAGCGAACATAAAATTGCAATTAGTAAAATTCGCTGAACTGGTACTGGTAGGGTAGAATTTAGTATGTTTGTATGTATGTGTGATGTGACTGAGCTGTGTGAAGATGCATGAAACGCAACGACGCCACTGCCCTGCAAAGTGGAGTCCAGTTGAGTTAGAGTCACGTGATGAAATCCCTCTATATATTCACAAAAAAGAACTTTATATTGTTAATAGTCAAAAGCATCTATAGTTACTGTGTTTTAATAAAGTTTGAAGAATGCCTGTAAAATTTGTGATGTATGAAAGAGAGGACAAACCATAATGTTTAATATAATAAGTACATCTTTAAATTTCTGTCCTAAATATCAGTCACTAAAAATCCCGAGACTATTCTCCTGCTGAATTTTGATTGGGGGTATGATGAACATTCAAAACCTCTTGGTTGTATTCAACTGCTCCCATTCAAATAATGTTGGTGAAGGTTTGAAAAACAATATGCTAACACAAGCAAATTTTAATCAAATTTCTAATTCAAAGTGTTATCAATTGGTCAATTTTTAACCGGTGTCTTGAAACTTTGTATTAATTTCTTGATCTTGTTGGAGTCAGAACATTGTATGGTTTTCACCACTTTGCCAAAAAATGTAGCTGCTGTGAGTATACAAGGATAGTTTTGGACTTAACTAGCTACTTGTGTAGTGCTTTTAAAACTAGCCGTTTAGAAATGCTGTGAATCTTCATCAGTCAGTGTTTTAGTCTTATTTATTTTCAATTTGTCTATAGGTCTGGAATGAAGAAAATTTAGAGTTGCTGAATACAATCACAGGTCTACATCACTGGGTCAGAGCACTGGCCCTTGACCCCAAAAAGGTAAAAAGTTAACTTTTTGTTACAGGCAACCCACTTGCTTGAAATTTGTTATTCTTTCCACCTAGCCTCCCGCCATTTTTTTTAGTCATTTCGGATTGACTCATGGTCATCACAATCATATTACAAGCAAATGATTGTTGCTTTTTATAACACGCAATTTTACACTGAAGTCTCATTGCACGATAGTCAAATCTTCCAGCAGCTCGAGATCAGTGCCATGAACTTGACTGATAGGAAAAGTGAATGAAGATGGCGTTTTCACGCCTCTCTTCTCGAAAAGTGTTCAGAGAGCCAGGCAGTGGTGACTGTCCTGCCACTGTCGCCGCCATTTAAAGGAATATTCCCCATGAATTTTCATTTTCATGTATATGATAGAGGAATATGAAAGATACAATTTGGTGTAAAAATCATGTTGATAACATTTTTTCTATTTAGGAGTTATTGCACATCAACACACTCCTTCAATCTTTAAAATGCAATAACTCCTAAATGGAAAACAATATCAAGATGATTTTTCACACCAAATTGTTTTTTTAATAATCCTTTTTTATATATATGAAAATAAAAGTTCACAGGAATGTTCCTTTAACATCCTCATCTGAGGGGTAATGAGCATCATTCAACCATTGCCCGCTTCTTCCTTGATGAAGAGCAGGTGATACAGACCACATATTTCTGGACATGATATCAGGGGTATCCGTTTGCAAGGCTGTGTAAAAATCTTGTGGGACTGGAACCTCCAGCATATCAGTCGTTCACTCTACCAACTGTTTTTCTCACCAAAAATTTGGTTCACCTCACTCAGTTCATATCAGTACACTTATTTCTATGGATCTAATACCCCTTAAGCTTTCTAAATCACTGTCATTAGCACAGCAACAGGGTGGGAATCGGGTAAATCCCACAGGCGCCCTCTGAAAATTTGCAATTTATGGGACTGAGCAATCTCACAGTATATATGTAAACATAGGGACCCAAACACCAATTTTCTGAAAGGTGTCAAAGACCAAAGTTGTGGGACTGATTTCTGTATGTGCAATATGCTTTGTGGTTCACATGGACCATTCACCTTACATCATGCCATGCTTTCAGTCATCACCCTTTGTATATTGATTGATGCATTTGTATTTGATACTGTTACTTGCTAAAGGTAAAATAATTTAAATTGCTTTTCAAGTACATTCATTTTATAAGGAAGTTTTAAAGTTAAATCCCTTTAAGCCTCAAGGGCTTGCAGAACCGGTGATTATTCCCAGTTTCCATGGTGCTAAGCGGATGGGAGTACTTGACTCCCCTGGATGGGACACCAGTCCATCACAGGTTAACTCCCCAGCCGAAACTGGTACTCATCATTTCACAGCTGAGTGAACTGGAGCAAATGGGATGAAGTGTCTTGCTGAAGGACACAGCATATAGCTGTGGCTGAGTTTGGGTCCTGGTACCTTTTAAGTACAAAACTAACCACTGGGCTATTGCACTTTTTAAGGATGTTTAACTAGGACAAATCATCTGATTGTTAAAGGGCTTCAATAGAGAAGAAACCTCCATTTTGAAAAAGCAAAAAGTGCAGCTCAGATCTTCCAATTTTTGACTATGTTGTAATTTAAGTAGAAGGGGACTAGAGGTCCACAGTGAGAGACTCTGTCCCTCTGTTTGCACCACCCCTGCCATGGCACCACACTAGCTAAAGGTATATGGACAGGTAGGGATTTTATATTCATCAGAAAGAGCTTTAAATTCTGAAGAGAATTGTATTTAAATTATGTCAAAAGCAAATTTGAATAATTTTTAGTGTATATAAAAGGTTGTGATGTATGAAAGAGAAGAAGCTAATTCCATTGAGCCATTAGGCTCATAGAGCCGGTGCTTATCCCTGGTTTCCATGACGCAAGCGGATGAGAGTACACGACTCCCCCTGGATGGGACGCCAGTCCATCTCAGATTAAGTCCCCAGCAGTGCTGATACCTATTTTCACAGCTAAGTGGACTGAAGCAAGTAGAGTAAAGTGTCTTGCTCATGGACACAATGCAGCGCTTGTGACGAAATCGAACCTGGTACCTTTCAAATACAAGCATGACTCCTTAACCACTGCATCTCTCAATTCAATGTATAAAGGAGAGGACAGCTTAAAATCTTTAAAGAAGACATAAAGTCTGACATAATCCTTATTTCATATGATAGAAAATGAAATAACAAATCTTCTGACCAAGTTTCATAACTCCCAAAGCAATATAACACCTTTATTGTAATTATTAAAAACTTAAATACTACTACTTGATAGTACCATCGGAGCTGCCATTTTGATTTGAAAACATGCAGAATATGATGTCATCAGCCCAGCAGGATGTTGGAATGCTTTGTATTTCTTTATAATCTACCGGAAGTTTTCTAGTCTATGAAAAATTGTTTTTCTTGTGTAAGGGTTAAGGACATTTTTGTGTACACATGAAATTATCAAAACATTCTGTAAAACTTTGTGCCACATCATTTTGAAATAAAAACTTTAATCACATTTATGAAGAATTGCATTATAATCTGTATGTCCCTATTAGGGAAATTATGACATCATGCATAATATTTCAATACAGAATTAAACAAAATTGCAACCTTCATGTGTCAACTTCAAACATGAATAACTTGAGATAGGAATAAGATTTTGACTTGCTGTTTTGAGGTGTTGGTTAAGATTGTTATCTTCTATCATACAAAATAATGATTATATCAGACTTTATTTCTCGTTTAATGTAATTCTAATAACTTTTGTCCTAAATTTTTGTCACTGGAAGTCACCAGACTGTGTTCTGCTGCTAAATTTTGATGAGGGTTGTGATGGAGATTCAAAATCTCTTCTTCATATTCAACCACTCCCATTCAAATAACGTTGGTGAAGGATTTAAAAACAAGGAGTTAACAAAAGGAAATGTATTGGTTTTCCCATATCAGTGTCACAAAATGTTAATAAATTTGCATGATTTATTATAATAAGGCGTTAAATTTGAAATACTGTAAAATGGTCACTTTTTAACCATTTTTTAAGATTTTATTGTGCTATTATAATGGTTTATAGCCTTATAGCGGTTCCATGTTCGTATTGGCCACACCCTCTCCAGCCCGTACCCCCAAGAAGAGGGCGTTCCCCAAGGCAGCATCCTCTCTTCAACCTGAGCATCAAAGACATCGTGGATAACCTTGGCCCCAACATCAAACGTACCTTATATGTGGATGACTTCACCATCTTCTACTCCTCCCCTAGCTTTCCTATTGTTGAAAGTAGGCTCCAAACCAGCCTCGACCTGCTGCAAGACTGGAGCAACAAAACCGGTTTTAAATTCTCCAAAGACAAGACAGTCTGCATGCACTTTTTTCATTTCAACAACCTCCACCCCAACCCGAACTTTGTGCTCAATGGTAATCGCATCCCAAAAGTTGAATACACAAAGTTCCTGGGTCTAACTCTAGACCCTAAGCTTACCTACAGGCAACACATCACCAACCTGAAACTGAAATGCAACAGCTCTCTCAACCTCCTCAGACTCCTCTCCAACACCACTTGGGGTGCGAACCGCTTCGCTCTCCTCAAAATTTTCAGGCTCACCATTTGTGCCAAGCTTGACTACGGCAATATTGTCCACTGTGTCGCTCACAACTCATACCTCAACCACATCAACACCATCCAAAATGAAGCCCTCAGGCTTTGTCTAGGTGCTTACAGGACCTCCCCAATCACCAGCCTTTATGTTGAAGCCAACGAACCCCCCTTTCTACTTAGATGTAGAAAGCTTAGCCTATCCTATGCTTTTAGGGTCCTCACCAACACCCAGAACCCTGTTTACAACCTCATTAGGTACCCCAATTTCTGGGCCTCTCCACTCATCACAAAGCTCAAACCCATCCTAAGCTCTTCATCACTCTCCACAACTAAGTCAAAGACCAACTCTCAAATTACACCTCCATCTATACTGATGGGTCCAAAGAGGGCAACAAGACAGCTGCTGCTGCCGTCATCCAAGACATCACCCTCAGTAGCAGACTTTCCGACTACTCATCCATCTTTTTAGCCAAGGCTAAGGCCATTCTTCTTGCCCTCAACTTTATTGTGTACTCCCCGCTCAGCCACTTTGTTATTTTCTCCGACTCAAAGGCTGTTCTTGCTTCTTTACTCAATCTTAAATGGGATAACCTCACCTGCCACCTCCTCCTCCAAGAAAACTCCTTTCTTCCATCCTCTGCAGGAAAAGTATTCTTTTCTTCTGGATACCCAGCCATGTTGGCATTCCGGGTAATGACAGGGCTGATGCAGCCGCTAAGCTTGCCCTCACCCTCCTCCCTGCCCCTTTTCCCAAAACCAACTCTGACATCAAACCGCTTATCGCTTCCCTTGTTTGGGACCGCTGGCAAACCTTATGGAACTCCCAAATTGATAACAAACTCCATGTCATCCAGCCCACAATTCCGATCAAAGCCACCATCAACAACCTCTCTCGTATTGACAACTTTCATATTACTCGTCTTAGAATTGGTCACACTCATCTCACCCACTCCCACCTCCTTATGGGCTCCCCCCAACCCCTCTGCAACAATTGCCATTGCACCCTCACAATCCATCACGTTCTCCTTGCTTGCCCCCTGTACAACCTTCCCAGAGCTTCCCGCGCTCCCTACAACTCAATTGCTGAGTTCTTCCAGAAAAATCCTCCGGATAAAATTATCTCCTTCCTTCATCATGCCTCCCTCTACGACCATATTTGTTTCTCCTCTTCCACCCTCTCTCTACTTTGTTTTTGTTTCAACCATGCACCTCCCCTCACAATCACAGCTTTCTGACCTTTTGTCCTTAGATTTCTCTCATTCTCCCCCTTTACTTCCTACCTCTAGAATGATCTGACCTCTCAGGCACAATTTGACCTTAGTTGTTGTGGTGCCGTTAAGCCAACATCAAACAAACAAACAAATCAAAACCTCTTCTTCATATTCAACCACTCCCATTCAAATAACGTTGGTGAAGGATTTAAAAACAAGGAGTTAACAAAAGGAAATTTATTGGTTTTCCCGTATCAGTGTCACAAAATGTTAATAAATTTGCAAGATTTATTATAATAAAGCGTTGAATTTGAAATACTGTAAAATGGTCACTTTTTAACCTTTTTAAAAGATTTTTTTGTGCTATTATAATGGTTTATAGCCTATTTTTATGGTTTATAGCCTATTTTCATGGTTTAAATCTATTTTCATGGTTTATAGCCTTTTTTCGTGGTTTATAACCTATTTTCATGGTTTATAGCATATTTTCATGGTTTATAAGCCTATTTTCATGGTTTATAGCCTATTTTCATGGTTTATAGCCTACTTTCAGGGTTTATAGCCTATTTTCATGGTTTATAGCCTACTTTCAGGGTTTATAGCCTATTTGCAGGGTTTAAAGCTCATTTTCATGGTTTATAGCCTATTTTCAGGGTTTATAGCTTATTTTCATTGTTTATAGCCTATTTTCATGGTTTGTAGCCAATTTTCATGGTTTATAGCCATCTTTTTCCAATTAAGATGAACTTGTTGCTACATGTCCATAGATCTTTAAGTGCTTTCTTCATCATTTTTTTGTCAGGAGAAGTTGTACTGTGGATCTCACAATACTGTAACGGTATGGGACGCTACGGGCCAGTTTAACATGAAGCGTAAGCTTGACCATCAATATGGCTCAGTGTTCTCAATGGTTGTTTCAAATCAGTACCTGATAATAGGTAAGTAGACAATTACATACGTCAAACAAATATTTGGGATACTTTAAAGCAGATGAACTGCATCACCTTTCCAGGAACTATTTCTGTGAATTTTTATTTTCAAAAATTATGATAGAGGACAATCAAAGAAACAAATTTGCGTACAAATTATGTTGATATTGTTGTAGTCTCATACATTACACACCATCCCAGCTACAAATTTTCAGTCTTTTCACCTGCAAGAACCTCCATTTTGGCAGGTATGACTTTAAGACTCTGCTAGAAGCAATTAAGAAACCCACCACAGATAGTTCAGTGATTTTACGCATCAGTAATTACACTCCCAATCATCTATATGCACACAATGGAACTTATTGTGAAGGGCCAGGTATTGTGGATTTGCAGGACCAAGTCATGCATATAATGTGGGACTGAGGATTCATTTTGACTTCTAAAAAGATGTTTTCAACTGTGAGTTTTAAACAGTCTGGTGAGTTTATATTCATTGGACTGAAAATTTATAGCCAGAGTTTTTCATCATGTAGAATGAGGGAAAGACACAACAATGAGGGCAAAGGTTTCAAACACGTAACCCTTTTATTGAACCTTTACTGTTCAGCTTCCTTATCTCATAAGAAAACAAGAAGTTCCAAAAAAGGAAAATAACTTGCCCCTGTGACGAAAGCACTTGATGACTTTATCTTTAATTAATCCTGGAGATCAAGTGTTTGTAAAAATGATGATTAGGATAACGGGGCTGTATGCTACTGCCAGGTTTAAAATCTGACATGAAACCCACCACAATAAAGTTACATAAAGTTCAGATTAACTCGATGAACAGGCCTAATGTTAATGTGGCAGCGTTTGTTTCAGTGTTAGTAATGATAACGCAACCAGTTTAACTCCGAACGTAAATACAAAATTCAGTTATCAACAATGTACTCATTCATCATAAAAAGATGAAATTACCAGCAGGTTCTTGAAATGTCACTGCATAAATATAGACATAAATATCGCTCCCAAGAATAAGGATTGGTAAGATAAAGAAAGGCAAAAAGTAACACAATTTTTTTTGGTTGCTTTGAGACGGAAAATGCAAGAGAACAAGTAGGTGGTAATACACCAGTAAGTATCTATGCGTCCGACTGATAAACAGTATGCCACTACAATATCTTACATTACATGTACAATCCCTATAAATCATTTCATAACCAACCCGACCTCGGGTCGGATCGCAGCAAGCGAAACATCACGTACTGTGCTTTCTGTCCTAGGCACTGTTAGTAACGTTACTTGCAGGTTTCGTGTTAACGACAAATTTGTTGTATATTACGCTATGGCTGAAATTTCTTATGACACATGTTGTACCTGCGTCGTAAAATTTAGATATAGCATGTGCCCTGTACATTACGCAGCATGCCCTTTACGTATGATGGCAAATTTACAAAATACACCAAAAATCAAGGGCTTGTCGTTACCAAATACGCCAGACAGAAAATTATAACGCAACCTCTGGTCACTTGCCTAGGACAGAAAGCACAGTATGTGATGTTTTAACAGCATTTGCATGATAGGTTACCCACTTTGCTTACAGCGCAGGTCGGGTCGCAGGTCGGGTTAGTTATGAATTAATTTACAGGGACTACATGTAATGTATTCTGTTTTGGCGGTATTGCATCTTACCAGTGTGTACAGTACTTGCAGTGTACAGTGTGATGTCATAATGGCAGATTTTGTTTCTTCTTTGAAAGTTATTGCTCTTAAATTATTGGAAACATTATTTGCTTCATTACTGAAATGCAGTAAAACATGAGCTTTACAAGAATTTGTTTTGGATCTGCCTTTTACGATATCACATATACTGCAAGGTCACTTTTCAACACATTGGTGAAATCTTTGAAATGCATATTCACTCCTAAACGGAATAAGAATTCAACATAATTTTTACACCAATTTCTTTAATAGTCCTCTATCATATAAACGAAAATAAATTCATGGGAGAATTCCTTTAAGTTGAAGAAAGTAGTTTGTAACCTTTAAAAAAAAAACATTGTATCAACAATTCTATCAACAATTCTATTCATGAGCAAAGCTTTTAAGTTTTACATTAGAAATGGCTTTGCTTAAAACCAGGAACATCTCAACCTGCCCTTAAATGAAGCAGGGCCGGTCGGAGTAAAAGTTATTTATTTCTTTATTTTTCAAACCACAAAACTGTGTGCAGTTTCACCTGTTTAAGGCTCCTTCAAAATAACAACTACTCCCACTGATGTTTCATGGTATTTTTAGTCATGCACATCAGAATATAATGGCATTCCTTGTAATATAAGTAGTACCTGTAATCAATGCTGGCATTGTTTGTCTTTGCTGCTGAGGAAAGGTGAAATGAACTATGAGCATAGAACTATTTATACCGCAATGTTACGAAGCAAAGTTAATCTTGTGGAATGATGCGGTTAATTTGTGGCTTGAAAATTGCAGGCCAAATTTTTAAGCAGTGCTAGTTTACTAATGAAGATGGATGATATGTTTTTTTCTTTCTTTTGAAAATTGTTCACATATTTTACTCATTTAAAGAAATTCTTCATATTTTTCCTCATTTCAAAAATTTTGCTCGTTCAGCTCTTTGGTTTGAAATAATTTAATAATAAACAATTTTGGTTGTGGATTTGTTTAATAGATTTGAAAATCATTATGACCTCATCTCTCTTTTAATTCTTCCTCCCAGGCACGTACAACCATAACTGTAAGATATTTGATTTAGCGTCTTTCCAGGAAGTGGGTGCATGTGGAAGCCACATTGGCACTATTCCTGCCATGCTTGTTAGCCCCGATGATAATTTCTTAGTAACATGTTGCTACGACTTTAAAGTCAGGGTAAGAAATCCGATTGGCTGTTGTTACCAAGAGGAAATTTTCAAAAAAAAACTGGAGAATTCTTGCAGAAAGAAATTTATTTTTATGATATAATCTAAATTAATTCTTGGAGAAGATATTTTCAATAATCAACAAATTCCTTTGTCTGGCTAACCAGCCAGACATGATATGTGCAAGGTCTGCTCTATGGACAATTTAGAAATGTAAAATTTGCATTGTACTGTTAAACAAGAGATTTGTAGGACAACATGACCCTGGAAAACAAAAACATGAACAGGTCAATCAGTACATTTTATAACAAATTGATTTCAGGTTAATTTGACAAACTTTTGAACGATAAAAGTTAAGAAGTCTTTTTTTTTTTTTTGAAGATGAGTCTCTTGGTAACAGAGCTTCTCTTGTAACAGAGCTTCTCTTGCTAAAATCAAACAGTGGTGGAGTTAGAGAAATCTGCAGAATTTGAATTTTAGATAAACAATTTTGTTCAAGAATTAAGATTTTCTTATTGAATACCTGAGGTAAGGGGAAAATTACATGCATCAGTCACATTTCTTGCCTTGTTCAACATTTGCTTAGAATAAATTAGTGTATTAAAATCTTCAAGCTTTCTAACTGCTTAGCTTATAAATCTCTCTTTGCAAAGTAGAATCCCAAATTCGAAGTAGTGACACTCCTGATATGCTGAACTTTGCAGAAGCTGCCAAAAGGCCAAAAGAAGTGTGTCAATTGTAATCTTGATCTAATGGTATACGGACAAGGAACAGGTTTTTGCTTGAATTTCTTTCACAAAAAAGCTTCCAAATTCTCGGTAGAACATTGTTGAATTTTGAAAATACCATTTTGAGTTTCTAAGATACGTGATTTATGCAAATTTTGTGACGTATGAAAAGGAAGTCCGTAAATGATTGTTATGTAAATGATTTAGTTTCTTTTATTGATTCCAGTCAATGAATTGATGCACTTGTCTTTTCCAGTTCCATATTAATTAGGAGAATAAAAAACTCATTATAATCAAATATTTACCTTCAAAATTATCTAAAACAATAGAAAATTGCAAAATATGTCCAATTGGATGTCACAAGTATGCATACAAATTTGCATGACAAGAAAAAGTTTTAAATAAGCCAAATTATAACCTATTTCCTCGGGGGTTTTGCTATTGCCATGATAGTTGATCATTTTTGATAGTAATCGTTAGTTTTGCATGTATGTGCACTGACCCTTAAAATAATCTTCCAAGCTGCACCTTGAAAGAGCTGTTTGTTTTACCCAAGTAGAAAATAAGAACGGCTAATCTGATCTATTAGCATCTGCTTTCTTTATTGAGCTAGACAACTAACTCCACCTTGTTTGATTCTAACATGAAAAGCTCTGTTCTTATTGTGTTAATTATTTTTCCTGTTGCATTTTTTTTTCTTTTTCCATTTTGTCTTTCCCCTTTCATATGTTTAAGTACGGTTCATTTCTTGTTGTTCGTAGGCACCCACAATCGTAATATTCAAATTTTCCATGCCGAGAATCATCACCATGTGAAAACTTTAGACACGCATGTTGGCATAGTAATGAACCTTCTCCTCAGTCCTGATATGCAGTTCCTCGTATCAAGTTGTTTTGATAACACAGTTATGGTATGTTACAAATATAGTAGCAACAGTTTAACACTATATTTTAATACTAACATTAATCACAAAAAGTCTAAATATTTTTTATTTTTTTTTACAAAATTTCATAATATTCACTCTTATTAAATCATTTCATCATTTTAATAAAAGTGCTGAATACTTGAGTGCTGATATATCTTGTTTTCTTCCTATAACTGGCAAAATTCATGGGCATGAAGAATTTTATGATTTTTATTTTACAAATCTTAAGTATCAGTAAAACCTGGCAAAACTCATGAAACCAGTAACAAACTCCACACCATCAAACCCAAAGTCGGGACCAACACCCCTCAGCACAATCCCAACCGCAGAGAAGACATCATTGTCAACCACATCTGCCTCGGCCACTCCTCTCTCACTCACTCCCATCTCTTATTAGGCTCCCCCACCCCTCTCTGACCCACTTGTAACACCGATCTCTCCATCAAGCATATCTTTGTAACCTGTCCCCTAAACCAGAGCTCCAGATCTCTTCTCTCCTCACTATCCTCAATCTTGGACCTTTTCAAAAACAATTCTTCCTCAAACATCATCAACTTCCTCCGCAACAACAACCTCTTCCACCACATTGAACTTCCCTCCCTTTCTACACCTAACCTTACTTACCTCCTTTTTTTTCTGCTTTTCTCCCTTACAAACCTTCCACCTCCTCACTATCCTAACTCTTACACCATAATTTATTAACACCCTCTTGGTACATTTGACTCTGACTGTCGCGGTGCTGTAAACATTAACAAACCAAACCAACCTAAAGCATGAAACAATTTAAAGCAAAGAACTTGTGAACAGAGCTAATTTGTGTCAGATTATTTATGCATAATTTCACATTGATATTTATTGATAATTGTGTTTCTAAGATTATTCATCATGAAAACTGTTGCAATAAATTTTCAGTCCAAAATTCTCAAAGCCTACAAGGTTAAACAAAAACATCACTTAAAATCACTCATCAATAAATAAACAAAACCTTCACTGTTAAATACCATCCTATTTGTAAATTATTACTTCAAGCCAGACACATTGACCACAGGGTAATACTTTTGTCCTTGTGTCGAGTGTGAAATTTAGTGAAGCTGCAGTGAAGTTTATTTACTATCAATGTCAGATTATGACCATGAAAAGTGAGGTGAAGTGTGTGGAAATCCCTGGTGTAATTGCTAATTGCTTGTGCTGGATTGTGGTTTCTGTTGTGATCAATTTAGACCCCGACAGATTTTAGATTTTGTCGGGCTTAAGACACAAAATGAATTGGGAGGTTTAGACTTAATGTTTACTGAGTTCAGAAAGGCCCTTAGAGAAATATTGTTCTGTATTATTTGGTATGTAGTGTTTGGAATCATTGGTAAAGATGTAGTGCCTCCCTCACTTATTAGAACCAGTTGAGACCACAATCATAGACAAAGCTGTATAATAGTATAAGAGTTATTTTGTTACTGTCATATTTCTTGATTCTTCTTCAATTTTTAACTCCCACCTCACCCCCCACCCCTCCCCCTTTCCAATGCTGCATCTGATTTATCAAAAAACCAAAAATTAGCAATGGCAAACATTGAATGGGGTAGAAGAATTAGCATAGGGTTCAAGATAGGCAGGTAGCTTTGTTGGCTGAGTGTACGACTGAGATGTTGGAGGTCCCAGGTTCAAGTCCAATGTCAATTTAGCCAAGGATTTTTACATAGATATGTAGAATCATGTACGCTGACATCAAGTGCAGAGGTTTATTTTCTGAATCACACCTTCTCCCCACCCAAACCCTTGGGAAAAGTGGCCAATGGCGCTCACCTTCCTCCAGTGGGGGACTTAAAGCCATCAGTCCCAATGGTAGGAGATTCACCCCCTGCCTGATTCTCTGAACACTTTCTCGTATATAGTAGGGTGTTAACCCGGTGTTCATCCACTTTTTATCCTGGCAAATTCCTTGGGTTCACACTGAAAACAAGTCATTGTGATTTACGTATGCTCTTCCTGGCATGTGCCAAAAAGTGCAAAACAAACAGACAAAACAAGATAGTAAAGTAGGCTAGGTAACTAGGAATGTCAAGGAAATTATGCTAATGCACTAAGAATGAAAAATTATTAACTACAAATGAGTAAATATGGACAGAAAACCACTGAGAAAAATGTATATTGCAGTTATTGTAACATGGTGTGGTGTTAGATTTAAAAGCAGTCATTGTAACATGGTGTGGTGTTAGATTTAGTGCAGTCATTGTAACATGGTGTGGTGTTAGATTTAAAAGCAGTCATTGTAACATGGTGTGGTGTTAGATTTAAAAGCAGTCATTGTAACATGGTGTGGTGTTAAATTTAAAAGCAGTCATTGTAACATGGTGTGGTGTTAGATTTAGAGCAGTCATTGTAACATGGTGTGATGTTAGATTTAAAAGTAGTCATTGTAACATGGTGTGGTGTTAGATTTCAAAGTAGTTATTGTAACATGGTGTGGTGTTAGTTTTAGAGCAGTCATTGTAACATGGTGTAGTGTTAGATTTAGAGCAGTCATTGTAACATGGTGTGGTGTTAGATTTAAAAGTAGTTATTGGAACATGGTGTGGTGTTAGATTTAGAGCAGTCATTTTAACATGGTGTGGTGTTAGATTTAGAGCAATCATTGTAACATGGTGTAGCATGGTGTGGTATTAGATTTAGAGCAGTCATTGTAACATGGTGTGGTGTTAGATTCAGTGCAGTCATTGTAACATGGTGTAGTATTAGATATAAAAGCAGTCATTGTAACATCGTGTGGTGTTAGATTTAGAAGAGTCATTGTAACATGGTGTGGTTTTAGAATTAGAGCAGTCATTGGAACATGGTGTGGTGTTAGAAATAGAGCAGTCATTGTAACATGGTGTGTTGTTATCCCCTCGCCAACGAAGTTGGTGAAGAGATGATATAACATCTTTACTGTTCGCCTGTCCATCCACATCTATTACCTGTCTGGCCTTCTGCATTGTTCAGCTACAGTACTAGGGAGCAAGGAATTCCAACTAGTTTTAGTTAAAGAAATTTACATAAAGTAGAATAATGCATTCCAGACTTGATTAGCAGCAATTAAAGGATTTGTTCTGGGATGGAAAAAAAGTTGAATAATATAACTGATGACTGAATAGAATTTATAATGAATTGTTTTGAAATAAGTAGGGTTTCACTAGAATAGAGTGGAACATCAAAGTTAATCTGCAATGAATTTTCATTCTGATTTATTAGATAGAACAGCCCTATTTGGTTTATAAGGGGGAAAAAGTTGAGCATGTTTCTATTGGTTGAAAGTGACAGATTTAGATTAGGCTGGAAGAGGGAGGGGGGGCAGGGGCTGTAGTGCCATGGCATGAGTGGATGTTATAGTAAAGGTTGGAATGATGAGTTGGTTCAGTTTATTTGGTAGATTAGTGGATGGCAAAAGGTGAGTAGGTGAATGGATGATGATGGGGGATGATAGGTGAATGAGGCATGTTGAGGAATAGAGGTTGGTAGGTGAATGGAGGATGGTAGATGAATGGAGGATGGCAGGTGAAGGGGGGATGGTAGATGAATGAGGCATGTTGAATTGATAGAAGTGAGGGGGTGGGAGTTAGAAGAAAGAATGTTGGATGGAAGATGGTAGAATGATTGGTAGATGTAGGAATTAGAATGAAGATGGGATGGCATGAGGAACAAGATGGGATGAAATGTGGGACAGGGTGGGATGGCATGTGGGACAGGGTGGCATGTGGGACAGGGTGGCATGTGGGACAGGGTGGCATGTGGGACAGGGTGGCATGTGGGACAGGGTGGCATGTGGGACAGGGTGGCATGTGGGACAGGGTGGCATGTGGGACAGGGTGGCATGTGGGACAGGGTGGCATGTGGGACAGGGTGGCATGTGGGACAGGGTGGCATGTGGGACAGGGGTGGCATGGGGACAGGGTGGCATGGGGACAGGGTGGCATGTGGGACAGGGTGGCATGTGGGACAGGGTGGCATGTGGGACAGGGTGGCATGTGGGACAGGGTGGCATGTGGGACAGGGTGGCATGTGGGACAGGGTGGCATGTGGGACAGGGTGGCATGTGGGACAGGGTGGCATGTGGGACAGGGTGGCATGTGGGACAGGGTGGCATGTGGGACAGGGTGGCATGTGGGACAGGGTGGCATGTGGGACAGGGTGGCATGTGGGACAGGGTGGCATGTGGGACAGGGCGGCATGTGGGACCGGTTAGCATAGAATGTGGGACACGATGTCATGGCATATAGGACAGAGTGGGATAGCATGTGGGACAGGGTGGCATGGCATGTGAAACAAGGTAGTGTCATGGCATTTATGACAAAGTAGGATGGCATGGGGACAGAGTGTAATGACATGTGAAACAGGATGGCATGTCGTCTGGATTTCAGGTGGGATGGTACATGGGACAAGGTCGGATAGCATGTGGGATAGGATGGAATGGAATAGCCTGTAGGACAGCGTGGGATGGCATGTGGTACATGGAAGGATAGCATGTGGGACAGGGTAGGATGGCACATGGTACAGGAGGGATGGGATGTGGGACAAGGTGGCATGGTATATGGGACAGGGAGGGATGGCATGTGGGACAGGGTGGCATGATATAAAGGACAGGGTGGCAAGGCGTATGGTGAGATGTCATCTTGATTGCAGGTGTGATGGCATATGGGTTATGTTATGTAATGGTGTCTGGATTTCATGTATGATTTCCTGTAGGGAGGGATATTGAATGGGACAGCATGCAGAACAGGGTGGGATGGCATTTGTGACATAGGGTGGAAAGCATGTTATTAGCAGTGAGGGGATTTGTATCATTGGCGATGTCTGGTGAGATTTAGAGCAGTCATTGTAACATGGTGTTGTGTTAGGCTTAGAGCATTGTAACATGCTGTTGTGTTAGGCTTAGAGCATTGTAACATGGTGTTGTGTTAGGCTTAGAGCAGTCATTTTAACATGGTGTAGTAATAGATTTAGAGCTGTCATTGTAACATAAAGTGGTTTTAGATTTAGTCTGCTTGGTAAAGCATGTTTATCATGAACCAAAGAGGAAGAAATAAGAAAAAAAATGGTAGAAAAAGTGCTCAAAAATCTGCTTATGTTAAGAATTTACAATCAATTTCTGTAATAAAGGTTGTAAATTCTACTAAATTACCAACTGTAATGTCCAATTGACCCACTTCTCAGAATTTCAACCAGTTTGTAATGTTACTGTGAAATGTATATTTTATCCCAATTCTACCTCCATTGTTGTCCAAATCTAATTTTAGCATAAACATTTCATTTAAAAATTGTAATATTTATGATATTTTCATTAGGTTCATTGACCTCTAACCTCTTTCCAATTTCTTTTTTATTTTTGATTATAATGATAGCAGCATTAGAAACTTACATTCATATGGACAAATAAGTATTTATAACATGGGCAGGATTTACCTACTGAAAGTGGGGGACAAAGTTAAAAGTGGGGAGGGCAAAATCATGCTAAGATGCAAAAAATCACCATACAAAAGATACAAATTTGGAGAGAAAAAAGGTGGGGGTGGGGGAAAGTGCCCCCTTTAAATCCCACCTATGATTTGAAAGTTTATTTTCCACATCTTTAACAAATATCCAAATCGTTAACAATGATAGAAAAAGTGGACGAAGCCTAAAAAAGCAAAAGTGTGTAAGTCTAATCTTTATGATCCTTCTCTAGATATTTAACCTGGAGAACTTTCTGAATTTGCAAGTGATGGCCCGTCATCAGGGCTGCGTGAATGCCATCGCTTTGAGAAATGGACTTCTCTTCTCTGGATCAGAGGACAAAGAAATAAAGGTAAAAGAAATCTCACTCCAGAAAAAGAAAGAAAGAATATTCTTGCAGTCAGACATGTGCATTTTACATGATTCCTGGAGGATGATGGGGGACAAGGGGGATAGGCGGAACTTGTCCCTCTTCCCCTCATTTTCTGGCAGGATTTTTAGCAAATACATACGTTTTTAGAAACACAGCCTTCCCCCCTACTGTGTGAAGGAAAAAATGTCTCCCTCCTCCCCCCTTCCCACCACCATCACTTTGTGAAGGAGAATTACGGGCCTGAACATGATAAAGGTCAATTAGAGAAACAAGTGGATGAATACATATGTTGACATTGTAATGTGTCGAGTGAGAGCACAGGAGTGGGCCCTTAATCAGGGGTGGTGTGTCAAGGACTTGACAACAACAAAAAATGTATAAAATGATACTCTCCGGTTGATTGCATTGTCTCCATCTTACAAGAAAAACTCTGCTGGACTAAGCTGGACTAAGACCTGCCGTCTTCCAATAATGACGGAAATCAAGTCATTCTTTTACTTGTTTGTTTGTTTGTACAACTTTATTTCAACCATTTCTGTTACTTGCATAATACAAATATATACAGATAAGGCTTTATATGGTTGAGGGGGTCCTTGAAAAGCTCAAAAGAACTTATAAGAGAGGTAACCCCTTTACAAATTACACAGAAACCTAATACAAGTGTGAAAAAGAAAATTGTTCAACAACAAAAAAAGGAGTAGAAAAGAAAACATTACATAGATACTGCCTGATGATACATAAAAATGAAAAAAATTACAGGATTATTTTACAAACAAGGTAATGTTTTACTTTACGTTTGAATGAGGATAAGTTTTTAATAGAGTTAATTGAATGAAGTGGGTAGGGAATTCCAATTTGCAATAACAGAATATTTAACATAATGCTGACCACTTTTACTTCACTATTCCATGTTTGGAGCTCTTAGCTTAAGGAGACCTTAAATGATTCTTTGGGATGTGTGAAAAAGGAGACGGCTCCACAGGTTCTTTGTAATTATGTGTATTTCTTTCCTTAATTTGTCTTTTTGGTTATTGAGTTATAACTGATCAATGATCTAAGATTTCTTTTTTTCTTTTTATTTACGATACATACAAAAAAATAATCAATCTTGTACAATAGTAATATGCAATTATTCTGCAGTACATGAATATCAATTTTGTAGAACAAACAGAAAAAGTGGAAAATAAATAAAGTTGAAAATGAAGAAAAGTGTCTTGCATGCAAAGTTAAAGCACAAATGTGCAAATATATCTACAAGTGGGAGCCCCAAGGCTGATTGTTTTTTCAATGCGATGAAATAGTGAGAGATAATTAATACGATCTATTACTGCAAGAAATATGTTCCTCAACTTCAAATAAAAAAGCCATATTGACCTTAAACATATCAAAAGTTGGTATTTTTTCTTGCATCTTACAAGTGCAAATGAAATATTTAGCATGAAAAAGTAAACAAAATATGTCATTAGCTTTTTTATCAAAAAGCTGAAGGAAATGTCTCCAAAGATGAGACTGACATCAGGTGGTAACAGGTGGAAAAAAGTCTCAAAAATGTTTAACAGTGTCACGACCAGAAAAGATGCTCATGGCATTCCTCACAGCCCTTACGAAATTTACAGAGGGGGCTTGCAATTAAACTTAACTTAGTAAGAAGTTGCTTAGAAGAAGAATTCTTAATATATGCAAAATCTATGACACAGTTGAAGGCATGCCTAATTTCCTTAGCAATAACTTAGGGCATAGTCAGTTGCTTTAACCCTTACTCTACCAGCACTTTTTTAAAAACGGAGGCGGAGTCAAAGATGCGGCACCCAAAACGGCGATAATATCACTGCGTGGTAGAGTAAGGTTTAAGCACAGGCTGTTTATGAAGGGTTCCTCTGTCTTCCGAGCAGCATAGTCGGGCTCGTTCCGCTTTAGTGACCTAGTGGGCCCACCAGGAGGATACTGCATATATTTTTGAGTTGGCACATTTTCCGCAGGTATCTTAAACCTTACTCTACCAGCTTTTTTTTTTTAACATGCTTGGGGGGCGGAGTCAAAGATGGGACCCCAAAACGACAATAATATCGCCGCATGATAGAGTAAGGGTAATTATTGAAGGGTCCTCTGTCTTCCGAGCAGCAGTCGGGCTCGTTCTGCTTCAGTGACCTAGTGGGCCACCCACCGGGTCCATGCTGCATATCTTTTCGAGTTGGTGCACTTGTCGTGGGTTGATTACCCTTACCCCTTACTCTACCAGCACTTTTTTTGAAAATGTGCCTGGGAGGCGGAGTCAAAGACAGGGCAACCAAAATGGCGATAATATCGCTGTGTGGTAGAGTAAGGGTAATTATTGAAGGGTCCTCTGTCTTCCGAGCAGCAAAGTTGGGCTCGTTTCGCTTCAGTGACCCGGTGGGCCACCCACCGGGTCCATGCTGCATATATTTTCGAGTTGGTGCACTTGTCGCGGGTTGATTAACCCTAAGTCTACCAGCACTTTTTTGAAAATGCACTTGAAAGGCGGAGTCAAAAATGGGGCACCTAAAACAGCAATAATATTACTGCGTAGTAGAGCAAGGGTTAAGTTTGAAGCAGAAACAGTATAGGTCTCATCAAAATTATATCTCAGCTAGAAGAATCAATTAACCCTTACTCTAGCACGCGGCGATATTATCGCCATTTTGGGTGCCTCGTCTTTGGCCCCGCCTCCCGTGCGTATTTTCAAAAAAGTGCTGGTAGAGTATGGGTAAATCAACCCGCGACAAATGCGCCAAGCCGAAAATATAGGCAGCGTGGTCCCGATGGGTGGCCCAGCGGGTCCCGGAAGCGGAAGGGGCCCAACTTTGCTGCCTGGAAAGCAGAGGACCCTTCAATAATCACGCCTTGATAAACCTTTACTTTACTAGTGGCAATATTATCGCCGTTTTGGGTGCCCCGTCTTTGGCCCCACCTCCCGAGCGCATTTCAAAAAAGTGCTGGTAGAGTAAGGGTTAAGGTCTCATCAAACCAAGAGCTCCAAACATTAAAAGTAAAACAATAGGACTTAGCCTCCATCATTAAACTGACGAACCACAGCTCCAAAACCATAAAACCAAATACAGTATTCCACGTAATAAGCACCAAATAGAATTGCACCACTTTTTAGGCCCAAAGTTTCTTCCCAATAAAGCGCCCATGCTCTGGTTGCATTGTGAACTGGTTCTATACTAGCCCAAGCGTCAGATGCAAATAAGCAAATAATGTAACAAAATTCATTTTAAGCTTTAAATTAATCAAATAAATGATGTTATCAAGTGAAAAAATGTTGGGTGGGTGCTTATTAGAGCAGGGGCGCTTAGGGGCACTTTAAGATTTCAAGACTGTTTTATTCAAGAATGTTATTTTCTTTTTGATAATAAATAAAAACGAAATTTTTTCTAGCAGTCCATACATATTTACCTCTATAAAGTTTATTTTCATAACTTACATGAGCATTTTTGCCTTTGCAGATTTTCAAATACTTCCGACTGACCTCATACAGCAGCTACGGGATACACATCAGACCAGGGCAAGACACCTATTAAACTTCTGTTGGTGATTTGTGATGGTATTATTTATGCAGCATGGTTAACCACTCCAATGATGGTGAAGCAACCCATCAGGAATGGTTGCGTTACTTCATAATTCACTTGAAGAACTCCTAAATATCGCCTAGCAACTAATCAATATGCTTGAATAAGTACTTTAATATGGGTGACCTTGTAACAAGGATAATAAGTAACTTATCTTTAATGGTTGAGAATCTAGCTAGTAATGGTCAATACCGTTGAATAACTCGCCAAAAAACATTGAGCATCTTATGTACAGTGGTTTAACAATTCACCTTATGTGTTTGAACAAATCATTGAGGAGATTTGAGTAGTTTATCCATTATAGTTTAAAACTGGCTACAGGTATGGTTGAATAACTCAGCCAATATGGATAGGTATCTAATCCAGTGAGGTTCAACAAGTCACTTAGTTTGGTTCATCTGCTTACTAAGAAGATCGAGCAACTTGTCCTTCATGGTTGAAAAACTGGCAAGTGGTCGAGTTCATTTTTCACATAATATGGTTGGGCACTTCCATGTAGATGGCTAGCTTGATATCCAGTATTAGTTTTCAGCCAGTTGATTTTGCACTTCAACAAGGATGCACGGTTCGGTTACTATTTTATTTACTACATTGTTAATCCAGTTTGGATTATTACTCCACTAGGGATGATTGACTTAGTATCACATGTAGTTCTTTGTTCATAGGGAATGGGTTGGGACTGGGATACTATCAAATAAATTTCATTGTTTGTTTGTTTGACGAGTGCTTAACGGCACCATGACAATGAGGGTCAAATTATGCCTGAGAGGTTAGATCATTTTAGAGGTAGGAAGGAAAGAAAACAGGGGAGATTGAGAGAAATACAAGAACTAAAAGTCAGAAAGCTGGGATCGAGAGATGTGCATGGGTGAAAAAACAAAGTAGAAAGAGGGGGTGGGAGAGGAGGACTAAATATGGTTGTAGAGAGAAGCATGATGAAGGAAGGAGGTAATTTTATCCGGAGGGTTTTTCTGGAAGAACTTTGAATTGTGGGGAGCGAGAGAAGCTCTGGGAAGGTTGTACAGGGGGCAAGCAAGGAGAACATGATGGACTGTGAGGGTGCAATGGCAATTGTTGCAGAGGGGTTAGGTAGCCAATAAGGAGGTGGGAGTGAGTGAGGTGGGTGTTACCTATTCTCAGACGGGTAATATGAACATTGTTGACACGAGAGAGGTTGTGGATGGTAGGTTTGATCGGAATGGTGGGCTGGATGACGTGAAGTTTGTTATCAATTTGGGAGTCCCACAAGGTTTGCCAGCGGTCACGAACAAGAGAAGCGATAAGCGGTTTGATGTCAGAAAGGGTTTTCGGAAATGGGGTGGGGGAGGTTGAGGGCAAGCTTAGTTCATTGACCCTTCAGCTTCAACAGGGATGGTTGGGTGATGTATGTATTAATTCACGATCCTCAGCAACCACCCAAAGCTAGGTTAGCCAAGCTGGCAACAACAGTTTCAGTCTCACAAACAGACATTTAATGTCTATGATTATGAATTGCAGATAGGAAACCACAATCTCTAAACTAGATTACAAAGTTGGTATTAGACCCGGACACCAACCTACCACCTTGTGATTGGAAAACCCAGGTTTTTACCACTGAGCCACTAAGTATTATCTAATATAGTTATAATTAACCTTTCTGGGTTTGATGATGGACAGCTTGTTTTAACCAATCACCGCACGAATTTGCCTAGCAACAAAATCCGCATAACTAAGTGGAGGCAAACATCCTACGTGGTACTGGTACAGTACAACTAGCTAACAGTGCGCACTCATGTAGTCAATGCAACTTACTGTACAAAACAAATTTCTGCACACTCAGACTGATTGAGGGCAAAAATGGTGAACAAAAATTGCGCTTACGGCCCGCTGCGGGCTTTGTAAATCTGATTGCTTTTACACAGAACAGCTAGCAAACTGAATTTTGTTTATCCCTTTTGCTAAAAACTCAATTTCAAGATCCGAAGAAGTGCCATAAATGAATCAAAGCTTGCGGCAAGCTTCGCGACATTTAAATGTCAACGCATTGGTAATGCACGATTGTGGATTTGAGGTTGTTTGCCCCACATAGTTACTGCATTGCTATGGTGGGCATGGCCTATTTGGAAACATGGAAAGGTTAATTACTCATCCAGTATTGTTGGGCACCTCACCAGGGATGATTAAACAATTACGATTTAAATTGTCTATTTGTATTAGTGACATAAATCAGGTGTATTGAACAGGTATGTTGATGTATATGATATACTTATTAATCTGGTGTACAATTTACAAGAGAATGTATTATATCATTAATGAAACACATTTGTTAAAACAAGTAAGGTGCTTTCAATTCAGCAGCTGTGTTTGCGTGTGTGCTTTTGTTTGTCTGTATTATCGAGGACCTGAACTTGACAACACATCGATCAACTGAGGACTTCAATGACTTATATATAAATATAAAAATGATCCAATTCATCAAATAAGGGCATCTAACATCATTTAAAAAAGTCCTTTGATTATGCGAAAATTTCTGATGCAGTGTTAACATAACAACATATGTTTTTGGTCAAGACCTCACAACCAACCTTCATGAATTTTCAAAAGAGGGCCACCTATTTTGGATGCAAACGTACATTTACTGACATCCTGCTTACACCCATGATATATGCAAGTCCTCGTTAGATGTTTTTTTATGTCATTTGTAGTTTTGAGTCCTCATAACATACAGACAAACCTGTGTGTGTGTGTGAGAGAGGGTAGGTTGATTGCTTTTTCTCCCAACAAGAACAAAAACAATCAATGTACTGAATCATGATCCTAATTTTTTTTTTTTTTTTTTTTCCAAATCATGATTTATCATTTTCTGATTAGGTTAACAATTTTCAAAAACTACATTATCAAATATAAAAGCTTAAGCAGCCCATCCCTTCCTTCCTTTGGCTAAACTACTTGGCTCAATATGGATGTGTAGATGCAACATTAGATTAATTGATTTTAAAATTATGAAAGTAGCAGAACATTTCATAAAAATTGTGACAAACTGACCAATTCACAACATCAAAATGCAAACTGGGCAATCCTGTTTTTTTTTTTTTAAATCCTTTTAGTTTTGGAAATGGCTATCAAAATTCTTTGAAGTGGTGTAGCAAATTGTGACCAAAATGTGAGTATTCACAAACAAATTCTAGCACTAGACTTTCCCCATTATTTTCAATGATTGAGATTTAGGGCAAAAATTTAATGACTTACAAATTGTGAGTTGTCCATTCAGTTCATCACAAACTGAAAAGCTAAAAGTGCTATTTTCATAATTAAAAAGCTGACCTGCACGGAAAGTGATAGTTTGCCCAACATATAAGGTCATTAAACCTAACCTTAACCTGTAATAGGGTGAGGATAGTTCTGCTGCAAAACTGTCAAAACCTCCCTGTTTGTGGGGCAATATATACTTTTCCAGACTGCAGATGTTTTGTATTCTTCATTAATCCACATAGAAATTGCTACATGCCAATATATCTATAACAAGGGTTCTTAAATACATTTTTTGAAGGGCCATCATTCCACAACAGCATCAGGCCGTGGGCCAATCGTGCGGCAAAACCAGCATCATGTGACAAACAAAACCAACTTGACAATCCCTGAATACAAACAAGTTAAGAGCGTCCGCGATTAGAAGGATGTACGCCAGATGTCGGCGGTTTTCTCATCCACCTTCCTTTGACAAGTCGCGAGCCCAATTTATAGCGGAACTAAACAACACTTTATTTGATAAGTCACGATGTTTGAGTGAGCTGATCTACATAGGAAAAAACCAAAATAAATTGCCTATTAAGAATCGCTGATCTATAAGAATGACAGCAGTTGTACAATTTTATATCATAAATACTAAATCCAAGTAATATCAGAAGGTTAACAAGTATAATACTAGACTTGTAAATGTGTCATTTGTGTACTTAAAAAAATATTGATAAAATATTTATTTATGGGTTAATTTTTATACGCTTGGGATGTTATTGGTGATTTTCTGAACCATTAATGGAAGTTGTTTTAATGTTTTTATATGTTTAAACCAAGTGAACATGCATTTTGATAATTATTACTGTGCAAGAAATATATATTGTGTTAATGAAATACAAGAATTGTTATTCTTTGACTACATATTTGTCTGTTTCTATTTTGATGAATTATAGTTTATTATCAACTATTAGGACATGAGGGTGGCCCAATTTAATCAATGCATGTAAAGCGTAGTTTTGCTAATGTATGCTCTTAACTCTTAAATTTAATCAATTACTCTGTTACAGCAACAACACCCATATCTTTTAAGTTAAGTTAAATCTCATCAAGCCACAGGGGCTTATAGAGCCAGTGCTTATACCCAGTTTCCATTGTACTATGCGGATGAGAGTTCTTGACTCCCTGGATGGGACACCAGTCCATCACAGGCTACCTCCCCATCCGAAACTGGTACTTGTTTCACAGCTGAATGAATTGGAGCAAATGGGATGAAGTGTCTTGCTTAAGGACACAGCACATCACCCCGGCTGAGATTCTATCCCAGCATCTTCTTTGTACGAGAACGATGCCCTAACCACTGGGCTTCTGCACTCCAGGCACATGGCCAAGGGGGGAGCCGTGGAAGGGAAAGCCGCGGCTCCCCCTCCCCCGTCAATTTTTAGGGGACGTTTTTTCAATTAAAATTTCACATTTGCAATGTTATTGTTTAAAAATATTTCTACAAAGATGCAAGTGCAGCATTCCAAAAAAAATGTTCTCCAATCATCTCTGTTACCAGATCCCGCCACCCAGTCGTTGAAAAACTTAAATCACAACCTTCCGTTAGAGCTGTCAATCAAGAGATACAACATGATCAAAAGTATGACTGCAAAAATTGCCATCATTTATCTTACAGTATAATAACAAACAAAACCTCTGTACATCTGAGTAAGATTTAATTAACGTCTCTTGAGTAACGAAATAAGCCACACCCACCATAGCAATGTAGTAACTAAGTGGGGGCAAACAGAACCTCAAATCCCAATTATTCTGGCTTTTGTTCTTGAATTTCTCTCATTCTCCCCCTGGTCTCTTTCCTTACTACCTCTAAAATGATCTGACCTCTCAGGCACAATTTGACCTTCGTTGTCGTGGTGCCGTTAAGACCTCATCAAACAAACAAACTAACATTTAGATGTTCGCAAGGCCTGCCACAAGCTTTTGATTCATTTATGGCACTTCTCCGGATCTTTAGAGTTTTTAGCAAAATGGATAAACAAAATTTAGTTTGCTAACTGTTCTGCGTTACAGCAATCAGATTTACAAAGCCCAATTTTTGTTCACCATTTTGCTGTCACTCTTGTCTGTGTGTGCAGAAATTTATTTTGTACAGTAAATTGCATTGACTACATGGGTGCACACAGCTAGCTGTACTGTACCAGTACCATGTGGGATGTTTGCCCCACTTAGTTACGCAGATTTTGTTGCTAGGCAAATTCATGCGGTGATTGCTTGAAAAAGCTGTCAATCATCAAACCCAGAGAGGTTAATTGTAATAGTACCCACAAACTTGGACAAAATTAGTTTTCATGTTCCCTACCTCAATCTTAGGAGTTGGAGAGGAATCCTTTCCAGCAACTTTGAAAATGGGGTATAAGGGGAATAGTACAACAATTTTGTCCAAGATTGCAGACCCATAATGCATCTATACATGTATCTAAGCAAAAAGAAGTTTTGTAGACATTACAGTTGTTCTGAAAATCCAAGCCAACCATTCAGAAAAAAATGATGAGAACATGTCATCAAATTTGGAACAATAGATTTGATTTTTTTTAAATACTGGATCAAAACACATTTCTGTGCAGTTGCCATATTACATATGCATAATACCCACACATCCAAGAAAATTGTTGAAATTCAAAAAAAGATACAATTATAATCTGATCATGCACAAATACCAACAAAAGATTGATATCAGACCTTTATTTCAAAACAAAGAAAGAATATCATTTAAAGAAAATGAAACAAAAATATATTTCCATCTGGTACAAATAATATCCATACAACCAACAATTTGTAGAAGGTACCTTTTACAACAGTTCCTATCACAAAAGTATGACTTGAAACAAACATTGATTGAAGAAAAATATGCATTTCCATGTAGTACATCAATGATATCCATAAAACCAAGAACTTTTATAGATCTTAAAAGAATACAAGAGATGAAATAAAAATATTGTATAAAACCCTTTTTTTCAAAAGGCTTCAAAGTTGCTATGTTGTTTGATGAGGGCTTAACGGCACCATGACAGTGGGGGTCAAATTGTGTCAGAGAGGTTAGATAATTCCAGAGGTAAGAAGAAAAGGAAACTGGGAAATTGAGAGAAACACAGGAACAAAGTTGTTAAAATATTATGAAGAAAATCAAACTTGACCTACAACCGCACCTAAAAAAGATCAAGATATTCTTGTATTTTGCAATTTAATCTGATTTTATCACCTTGTTGCTATTATTTCGCCTAGAATCTACAATTAATCAACAAAAAATATCTCCATCGAAAACAAATGGGAAAAGGTCATATTTTCCTATTGCAAAACAACTTGACTCATAAGTCATCAGTCAATAAGTAATTTGAAAAGATTACAGACCGTCGACGATAACAATTTACACTATATAATCAAGCGTACAATGCATACACATGTACAGTGTAAGTGTTTAAAGTTGTACAAGAAACTGATATTGGCAAAAATTACATTCAAGCATATTCTTCTTTGAACAAGTATGTATTGGGGAGTAATCCCTGACCAGTATTATAGACATGCATGTCTTGGGCGTTCAACCATGACTTTTGATGTCAAGGTCCAAAAAGTGGGTGGTCCCAGGGATAAATTTATATCCGAAAAATTAGGAGGGTCCAGACCCTCAATTTGTACCAAATTATTTCAAATGATTCCATCAAAGATTGCTTAAAGATCATATCATTAATAAACCTCCGTGGTGTAGTGGTTAGTGCTTTGTCCTCTCACCCGCACGTCCGGTTCGAATCTTGGTGGGTCTGCAACTAGTGAGTTCACAACTGGCTATCAAAGGCCGTGGCCATCTTGATATAATGTCCAGCACTTGATGCTTTCGGGACGCTAAACCTTGCTATGCTATGCTAAACAAACGAACATCCTAATTACATAGTTATTCATTAACTTCAGGAAAGTAAAGCAATATGGTCAAATCAATAAAGCTGAATTTTTTAGAAACATAAAGAGAAAATATGAACAAAGAAATAAATATACAAGGAGGTTGTTTCTAGTCTTCTTTTGCTACCCGCGTATAGGCCCACAATACTTCTTTTATGCTCACCCCTATCTTTCCATCCTGGTACATGATCATGGCATTTCTACAAATTCATGCAATTCTAAAATGTATTAGGTCTTAATGTTACATCCAACATATAGAATGTTGTGTAGGTTGTGTTTGTTCACCCTGTTTCCATAAAATTGTGAATACTTAAAAGTCAGCAGTAATAAACTTCTGCATCAATTGTAGAAGAAAAATTTTGCAATGAAGTCGACAAATGGATTTGCCAAATTCAAAGCTGTTTTTAAAGATCATCTTCGTTTATAAGACAGTCCTCATTCTTTTTATCAGAAAAGGCAAAAAAAAAAAGTACTTAATTTGAAAAAGTTGACATCGCTCAAAAAAAATACTGGATCAACAATATCTGCTACTAAAAGATCCACAATAATAAACTGGTTGCATGTACTTTGCACTGATTGAGAATCCTCACCCCTCCCTCACCCCCAAAGAAAAGCCATGATTCAGCATCCCCCTACAGGCCCCAGAAAAGCCATATTCTAATAATCTACTCAAAAAGCTTCCTTTCTTAACCTACTGTGATACCTGAAATTGTTTCAACACACTTAAAGGACAATTGTTGACATACGAAACATGGCATGTGGAATGCTGACTGTATTCATTACCACTAATGAAAGTTTTTAGGCAAATATCTGAGCTGCATGCATTGAAAGATCAACAAACAAATATTTCTTAACAATTTCATTTGTGTATTAAAAACATAACTTCCCAAACCAACTCTTGTTTTTTTATTCAACATAAATTCATTATCATCAGTAACGTCTGCTACCATTCAATTGTACTTTAAGAGAATCAAAATATCCATGATCTACAGGAAACTGACTAGATGGATCAATTACTAGTAGTATCGAGAGCCATGAGTTGTAGAAAGGAATCTGAATGTTAAATTGAAGGTAATTTTTCTTTGTTGTTGAGATACTTGTTGTTGAGATACTTGTTGTTGAGATACTTGTTGTTGAGATACTTGTTGTTGAGATACTTGTTGTTGAGATACTTGTTGTGGAGATACTTGTTGTTGAGATACTTGATGTTGAGATACTTGTTATTGAGATATTTGTTGTTGAGGTACTTGTTGTTGAGATAATTGTTGTTGAGATATTTGTTGTTGAGATACTTGTTGTTGAGATACTTGTTGTTGAGATACTTGTTGTTGAGATACTTGTTGTTGAGATACTTGTTGTTGAGATACTTGTTGTTGAGATTAGTGAGAGAGTGGCCAGGCAGGTAGATTGGGTATTTTACATTCCTTTCTCAACTCCTAAGGTTATATACAGATGTCTACAACCAGTTGTGAAGCACTGGTGAATGAAGACCAATCAGGGATCGAACCCGTGACCTCTAGCGTGCCAAGCTGACACGATGAGTGCTAGACTACAGAGGAAATCTCTGCTGTACCAAGAAATTACTTGATGACTTCGCAGAAACGGGTAAATGCTGAGCACGAAGAAAATATCCACAATTACTGGCTCAATAGCAGCATGATAATAATTTCTCGCATAAAATCATTAATGTTCAACCAAATTTGTAAATGATCACAAATTTTGTCGTTTATTTTTCTGCATATCAAATAACAATGACCGAAATAAGGCCCAAATAAAAGGAATATTTTTAAAAAAATGTCATTTGTGCAGAACTCTTCAAGAAAGGCAAGTATAACCTAATAAACTGAGTAATATGTTTCATTTAAAATCACACACACATTAGTCTTTATTACAAAATATTCAAAATGGCATGATCATGAGGAACATCGTTAGTCCACAAAAGAAAACCGTGAAGAAGTTAAGTCTTGTCCCTTATATTCCAACGACGCTGCACATTTCATTCTCTTAAATCCCAAAATGAAAAACTCTCTCCCGATGACATATCCATGACAACATCCCTGCAACATATGTGTGATGACGTATCCATGACAACGTCCCTGCAACATGTGTGATGACATATCCATGACAACATCCCTGCAACATGTGTGTGATGACATATCCATGACAACGTTCCTGCAACATACGTGTGATCAAAAACTCATAATTGTTGTTTAAATCACCCTTGTTTTACGTTCTCACGTCATCAATTTCCCAGTTTGACTTTGGCAAATTCCTGCGCTAGTCTTATGGCCTCGTCGATGCAACTAATTTGGTCCCCGGTTGCTTGTGCAGAGTAATCCTTTCCGCCTCCTTTTCCACCCATGATTCCAGACACGTGCTTCACCCATTCACCAGCTTTCAGACCTTTGGCAGCGACATCCTAAAGAAAAGAGAACGACATCATATATAAGTCTATAAGACTGGTGAGCCAGCCGCACCTCCTAGGGGCAAGATTGCTTTTAAATGTATATCATGGACAAAACCCCTTAAAATCACCTAAAAAGCACAATCATGAAAATGGCCCCCAAACCTTCAAAATGAATCCTTAAAACTCACAAACATGAAAAATGCCAAAATAAACCCAAAAAACCTTAAACATTACAATCATGAAAATGGCCCCAAATCCCTCAAACACAAGCATTGAATTTTCATTTTTTTGAAGAAAATGCAAAATCTGTTATGTCATCCGTTCAATGGATCCCAGCATTTGTATGTAAATCCACTGTTTTTAATCCCCCACTACAGCAGCTAAAATGATGAAAATGGCCAAAACCTCTCATAACCTTATAATAACAATCACAAAAATGGCCCCCAAAATCTTCAAAATCAATTATTAAAACTCACAAACCTGATAAAGGCCAAAATAAACCCAAAATACCTTGAACATTACATTACAATCATAAAAATGGCCCAAAACTCAAACATTGAATTTTCATTTTTTTGAAGAAAATGCATAATTTGTAAAGTCATCCGTTGAATGGATCCCAGCTTTTGTATGTAAATCCACTGTTCTTAAGCCCCCCACTACAGTGGCTAAATGCTCTAATCCAAGAAGCCACCCCCTTTCATCATTTATTTACATAATAAAAACAATCATTCTTTTTCGATGTAAAACTCTCACCTTCGGAACCTGCGCCAGACAAACTATTTTGCTGTTTTCTTCATCAACGCTGAACAACATGGTAGACGTCTTGGGAGACTGGCTCTTGTACAGCTTGAGGGCAGCATCCAGCGCTTTGCTGAGTGAGAGGGCTTCTAATCGTGCAACTACAATCGGTGCATTCGGGTTGTCGGCAATCATCTTACTGACAGTATCCTTTGCCTGTTAATGAAAAACGATAGATTATGTAACAATTAAATAGCAATATCTTAAGTCGTTACTTTAATCCTACTCCCACATGATTAATCAGGTTCTGATTTTTGTTGCTTAGTGTTGTAACAAATTTTGAAGGTCGGTAGTGCAACAGACGTTTTCACTGAAATCACAAAAAACTTATTGCAAAAATAAATGAAAGACGCAATCAAGTACAAAATAGGTAATTACTAGGGTCGTAATTCACGGGGGACATGTCCCCCCTCTTTACACATGTCCCCAACCCACTCTTTTCAGTAGAATTTTAAAAATTCAGTGCAATTTCCTCTTGCTCCCCACTGCCCCCTTCCAACTTTTTGGATAAGAAGCCATGTCACCCCTACTTCCTGAATGAAAATTACTACCCTTTGGCTGATCTGTTTATTGCCAGCACATTGATCAGCTTGTTATCTAGCACCATCTTGATGCCCAAATCATGTAGTCACCTAATCCTCCAGATTAGGGCAATCATAAAATCATGTATCACACAATAAAGAAAAAGTCAATGGCCAACAACACGTCCACAAAATTTTGCCACCAGATATCAAAACTTTATTTAATCCAAAAAATCGATACAGCAGTAGTCGAACTTGTCTACTAGGGTTACGCAAAGAATAAAATATTAAAAGTCTTCCGTAAAATCATGATATTTTCCTTCTAAAAAACAGAAAATGGTCCATTAATCCTTACTCTACCAGGACTTTGAAAAATGCGAGCCCAATTTTCCGTAACTCTTTTTTCATATGCATTTTTGACAACTTTCCTTTCATTTTCTTTCATTACAAGTTTAGTTGGAATGGAAGCTAAGATATTCATCTTTTGAGTAATGAAAGCCAAATTAGGAAATAGTAGACAAAGATATGCAAATTAACCAATTTTGGACTAGCTCTGGTCAACAAATGGTCAATCTTTGCAAAAGTATAACTTCTTGTCAATATTGAAAACAGAGATTTGTGTTACATATTTAGGTTCTTTATCAAATTTCTTTTCCAATGATGCTAATCTTGAATTTTTAGAAAGAAAGAAAGGAAAGATGAAAAAACACCAAACATGATTTTAGTTAAATAACCCTTAAAAACTGCAGCAGAAAAATTGTAATGCAGTAGTCTTGGTGAGACTTGAACCTGGTGCGCTCCCATGCTGGCCACAATCATATCCACTACCCTCCATGATCATTGGAAATGCTGTGGTGAAATTTAATTATAGGAAAGGGTCCAAATAGAGGGGGTATGCCTTTATTTATATATCAAAGAAAGGAAATTGCAAGCACTTTCAAATGGCATTTTAATGAAAAGAAGTATGAGTCGTCTGCATCACCTGCTCCTCATCCAGACAGGCAGAAGTATGAGTCATCTACATCACTTGCTCCTCATCCAGCCAGGCAGAAGTATAAGTCATCTGCATCACCTGCTCCTCATCCAGCCGGGCAGAAGTATGAGTCATCTGCATCACTTGCTCCTCATCCAGCAGGGCAGAAGTATGAATCATCTACATCACCTGCTCCTTATCCAGCCGGGCAGAAGTACGAGTCATCTACATCACCTGCTCCTCATCCAGCCAGGCAGAAGTATGAGTCATCTACATCACTTGCTCCTCATCCAGCCGGGCAGAAGTATGAGTCATCTACATCACCTGCTCCTCATCCAGCCGGGCAGAAGTATATCCAGCCGGGCAGAAGTATGAGTCATCTACATCACCTGCTCCTCATCCAGCCGGGCAGAAGTATGAGTCATCTACATCACCTGCTCCTCATCCAGCTGGGCAGAAGTATGAGTCATCTGCATCACCTGTTCCTCATCCAGCCGTTGGGAGAATTGGGCAATGGCTGGATGTTGCTCACCATCTATCCGATGAGGATGTTAAATAATGGTCCCAATGGCAGGACAGCCTAGTCCTCTGAACACTTTTAGATAAGGAAAGCATAAAACACTGTGTTCATTCATAAGTCCAAGTTCCTGTGCGCCGACTTATCCAACTGCGGGAGAACTTGACTGGTGATGATGTGGTCTTTGTGGAATGGTGTGGTATAAAAGTCTATGTATGTATTACAAGAGAGAATGTTTTAAACAATTACTCACATTTTGAATGAGGTTGGCTTTCTTTGCTTTGTCAAGGTTGTCCAGCGTTTTCTTGATGTCTTTGAGTTTTTCTCTCATGACATCTTTCCTCCACTGTGGAACGACTGCAACATTCAAATCCTGAGACAGAGCCAAATTAATCAAATTATAGTTTTAATCATTACCAGATCTATGGTATCTAAGGATGTAGAAACGTGTTTTTCTGATACTTTAGCTGTCATGCAACTCCATCTTATATGAAGAAAAAAAAAATTAATGGTGGAGACACTACGACAATCTTTTATTCCCTTTAGGAGATACCCAAGCTTAAAGTGTTGTCTCAATTGTGTAGAAAGACTAGTGAGGTAGGCCCCCTCTTCCCACTTTCTTAAAGAATGTGAATGTTAAGATCAAATAACTTTTTTACTAATTATTTGTTTTTTCCAACTTTCTTCAGGATGTCAAAAATCTCAGGAACAAATATAATAGAAAATATAACAACTGAATGAAGGATGTGACATCACCAATAGTCTGATTTCAGCCGTTTCTACACAAATGAGAATGAGAATTTTAACTTACCTATCTATATAAGAATTTTGAATGCTTGACCACTGAACCATTTCCTTTAAAGAAGTGCATGTTTTTTACTCCTGCTTTCTGCATTAATATTGCCCCCTTGTACTCACATACATTCACAGTGGAGAAATGCTTGCAATTATTTCAGTTAACTGTATATCAATTACTATGACATTACTCATTGTCACTATGCTGTACAACTTCATAAATGATTCTTAGTTAAATCACCCCCCCTCAGTTGTACAACACCCTCCCCCCTCAGTTGTACAACACCCTCTTACAATAACCCATAACATGTACTTATCTATCAAATCTTGACCTTACGTTTCCGATCTCGATCACTTCTTTCGAAAGCACCTTTTGAGAGAGTTTCTGCGTCTTGGTGTTTTCTGCAATTTTCTCAGCCATCCTTGTGATTGTGTTCTCGAGTGTAAGCGCACGACTCTCAGCCTGCATATACAATGACAATCAGCCAAACATCATCTCTATTCTAAATTTGAAAACTTTTTAAGGTCAAGAGAAGTTCTAAGAAACCTCTTGAGAACAGGATGAAAATCTGTCGCAATAGCTTTTTCAGTCCAAAATTCTCAAAGCCTACAAGGTTGAACAAAAACATCACTTAAAATCACTCATCAATAAACAAACAAAATCTTCACTGTTAAATACCACCCTATTTGTAAATTATTACTTCAAGCCAGACACATTGACAACAAGGAAATACTTTTGTCCTTGTGTTAAGTGTGAAAGTCAGTGCAAGTGCAGTGAAATTTGTTTACTATCAATGACAGATTATGACTATGAAAAGTGAGATGAAGTGTGTGAAATCCCTGGTGCCAATTGCTTGTGCTGGATTGTGGTTTCTGTCATGAGCAATATAGACCCCGCCAGATTTTAGATTTTGTCGGGGCTTAAGACACAAAATGTATTGCGAGGTTTAGACCCAATGAATACATTTGATCATATATGATATATACAAAATACAAGTTTCAATTTTGATTAAGGACTTAAGAAATTTTGAAAGTAATCTGAGAGCTTTATTATCACTATTTCATCATACAAATGAGACTTTAAAATCAAGTTAAAAATACACTGCAAAAAATTCAAATATAATGTAAAGAACAAGAAAGTTTACCAGAAAAACAAAATTAAGCTGGAGATCATAAAACAACATTGCTTGGTATCTACATCTCCATTTATCTAATGAATACTGATTAAGATCATTATGTGGTCTGTTTCTCCAAAATTGTAAGTTACACCAAAGCTAATATATATTTTTCTTTGTGTCCCATTATTATTCTTAAAACCAGGCAATAAGGATTACACTTCCCTTGTCAACAGTTCTCTAATCGGTTTTTGCTTGTTATTGAAACAGCTGTTAATTAACAAATTATAAGCTTTATTTATATGAATTTTCCGCAGTTCTGAATAAAAGTGTCGAAAATCTTCCCACGAAAAATTGTGACAAAAATTATATTAAAAACGATATTAATTTCAAAATGATATTAATTTAGGTAATACACCTTTATATGCTTCCCTCTTATGCAATTTAATGTACTATTCATCACACAATTACATAGGATACATCTTTAGAGCACATATTTATCACAAACACTGTTGTTTACTAACTTTTTTCTTTTTCAGAAATGTAGATTTCTTGTCCAAGTATAATAATTACTAATTTTTTTCTTTTTCAGTAATGTAGATTTTTTTTCTCCAAGTGTTATGTAACAAATTCGTCATGGGTGAATAATTTGATTTTCATTCAAACAATTGGTTACTCCAGACATGAATTGTTCCCTATTCGCTGATACAAGAAACTGTTCAAGTCATGTTATTTCTCACCTTCTCTGCATCTTGGCCAGTTATTGCCACAATTCTTCTGATGCCCTTTGCAATGGCTTCTTCTGTCGTGATAACAAACCTCTGGATATGACCACTGTTTTGTAAATGCCTATCATTAGGGAAAGTATATAAATAATCTTAATTAAAATGAAAAAATAATAATAATGGAAAACAAGACATTCTTTCGATGAGTGTTACTCTTGACTTGAATGAGCACATTTCAAAGGAACTTTTTAATGATAGATTTTCCATGGTCGGCAAAATGCATAATGAATACATTATAATATATGTATGTATGTATGTATGTATATACGTACATACCTACATACATACATATATATTTTCTATGGCCCTATCTAAGTGAGGAAACTACATGTAAATTGGCAACACATAAAGTTGCCAATCTAATACTTCATCCATATACTTACGTTCCTCCACAGAATTCAACAGAAGTATTTATTGCACCAGGACCAGCTGGATCAGACACAAGATCTTCCACGTTGATTCCAATCGACAAAACCCTGACTGGATCTGGATAAACCTGAGAAAAGATTTCAAATAACACAAATTACAGATAGGAACTCACTACAACATTTGTGCGCCAAGCGGAAATGTTTACTGTCTATAATATGGTTTGAAATAACCCACACATGTGACTTGGGGAAGAGTAATATAACATAACAAGATGATGGGCTAAGAAGGGTAAGTCACCCCATAGATAGCCCAAACTAACACCACCACCACAAATGAAAAATGCCCACAGTTAGTAGAAAGGTTTTGATGTTGACTTTGATTATGTTTTTGCCAGCTGGTAATGCACAAAATAATAGAAGAAAAACATTTTGCTTAAATAAATCTTCCTTACCCGAGTGTTAGTTATGTTATGACAAATCAAATCAATGAAAATTGTGAACAGAATTGGAGCTAACAAACCACTCAGGCAAACAATACCACACAGGCAAACTATACCACTCAGGCAAACTATACCACTCAGCCAAACTATACCACTCAGCCAAACTATACCACTCAGCCAAACTATACCACTCAGGCAAACTATACCACTCAGCCAAACTATACCACTCAGGCAAACTATACCACTCAGGCAAACTAACCACTCAGGCAAACTATACCACTCAGGCAAACTATACCACCCAGGCAAACTATACCACTCAGGCAAACTATACCACTCAGGCAAACTATACCACTCAGGCAAACTATACCACTCAGGCAAACTATACCACTCAGGCAAACTATACCACCCAGGCAAACTATACCACTCAGGCAAACTATACCACTCAGGCAAACTATACCACTCAGGCAAAAGCATACCACTCAGGCAAACTATACCACTCAGGCAAACTATACCACTCAGGCAAACTAACCACTCAGGCAAACTATACCACTCAGGCAAACTATACCACCCAGGCAAACTATACCACTCAGGCAAACTATACCACTCAGGCAACTATACCACTCAGGCAAACTATACCACTCAGGCAAACTATACCACTCAGGCAAACTATACCACCCAGGCAAACTATACCACTCAGGCAAACTATACCACTCAGGCAAACTATACCACTCCAGGCAAACTATACCACTCAGGCAAACTATACCACTCAGGCAAACTAAACCACTCAGGCAAACTAAACCACTCAGGAAAACTATACCACTCAGGCAAACTATACCACTCAAGCAAACTATACCACTCACGCAAACTATACCACTCAGGCAAACTATACCACTCAGGCAAAGTATACCACTCAGGCAAACTAAACCACTCAGGCAAACTAAACCACTCAGGAAAACTATACCACTCAGGCAAACTATACCACTCAAGCAAACTATACCACTCACGCAAACTATACCACTCAGGCAAACTATACCACTCAGGCAAACTATACCACTCAGGCAAACTATACCACTCATGCAAACTATACCACTCAGGCAAACTATACCACTCAGGCAAACTATACCACTCAGGCAAACTATACCACTCATTAACAACCTTTTTGCAAAAAGCTAAGATGCCAAACTTTATTCTGGAAGAACTACTTGATCAACTCTTTGGTAATAATATAAGTAGTTACTAACTTCTCTCTCTCTCTCTCTCCTTTTCCAATTGTACTATCATCTAATACAAAATACTGGCTACAAGGCCAGTTTTTATATATGTTTTTGAAATATTGTATGTGCTTTGCTTAATTTGTATTACGACTCTGTGTTTTGTTATTATTGCATAATTTTGAAATAAATACTTATGAAATGACACTCATTACTTTTTACCATATTCCAAAAATACAAAAATTGCTTTGGCCACACTTTATTGTCTTGATTTCTATACAGTCATGCTGATACATAAGTGTTTGAGACCAGACGTTACTTTATCTCAATTTCTATTGAGGCCAAAACTTCATTGTTACCAGCATTCTAGAAACATTTAAATAACTTCCAGGAATATGTTCCAAAACTCATCATCACCCTCATCTTCTTCCTTCCCCAATTTTAAAAATCCCTGAGAAATCATTTTACCTAGTCTATATCCCAATGTCGGTTGGCTTGTGAGGTTTAACAGCATCATCGCGGTGATAATCAAATTGTGCCACACAGATTAAATTAAGGTGAAGAGAGGTTGAGATGAGATAGTGAAGTGAGCTGACATAAAAGAATTGACAACATTTGGTACTTTCATAACATAAGCATAACGAATGAGTTAAAACAATACGAAATCAATTTAAAAGAATGAAACAACCTGCTCTAATGCCTGCTGTGGAGGAGACACTGAACAAAGCAAAGCTAATCAGGTCAGGCTACCTTAAAATGTAAAAAAAGATGACGTTGTAGAAGTTGTGTGATGCAGAAAGGAGAAGACTTTTTGTGGTGAGCTTTTGCAGAACTATTTCTCTGGATGGAGGAAAGGGCAAAAACATTGCACTTAGGGTGACAGCAACAGAAAAAGGAACATAAACAACCTCTTTTAATCTTTGGAGGTGGAAGAAATAAACAATTTAAATAAAAGTTGAAAATGTAGTTTACCTCGTCAAAAACTGCTCGTAGACCCTGAATTGACTTTGCTTGAGCAAGGGGTGTGTCCTTAGCAAAGACTGTACCTTTTCTCTGAACCAGTTCATTTGCAATTTGTTCAGCCTCTTTGACCTGGTTTGTTGTCATGGCACCCTGAAAATGAAGAAGAATCCATTCTGTAAGTTTGATATGTTAATTATAGTTCATCAACCCTGCAACAAAATTACAAGTTAAAAATTGAAGTTTAAAGGATGCAACTACAGTTATTTCACACTCATGTCATGTATGGGGGAGAAGATAAATATAATTCCATGCAGCCAATAGGCTCATAGAGCCGGTGCTTATCCCCGGTTTCCATGGTGCAAGCGGATGAGAGTACACGACTCCCCCTGGACGAGACGCCAGTCCATCACAGATTAACTCCCCAGCAGTGCTGGAACTCATTTTTATAGCTGAGTGGACTGAAGCAAGTAGAGTAAAGTGTCTCGCTCAAGGACACAATGCAGCGCTTACGACGGGAATCAAATACGGTACCTTTTAAATACGAGCTTGACTCCTTAACCACTGAGCCACTGCACCTCTAAATGAAGGAGAAAAAGGGGTGAATCCTACTCAGGTGCATAAGTAGGTAAGATCATAAAAATATTTATAGTAAATCCTCAGATTTATGATGATGGATCTATGACCCCTAAATGGCAAGATGACAAACACTTTATGTATCTCTCCCCAAGCATTCACTTCTAGTCAGCTAGTTTTACTCACCTTGGCAGTGAAATCAAATCGTAACCTATCCGGGGCAACAAGAGATCCTTTTTGATCAGCTTCACCAAGGACTTTACGTAGAGCAAAATTAAGTATGTGAGTTGCAGTGTGGTTGTTCATTATAGGCCTCCGTCTTTTCTAAAATTGAGATAAAAGGAAAAGAAATAAAAGATATCACTCAGGAAAAAGATTTTTTTATATATTTGATTTACTTTGATGGTATATCTTCATTATCATTACATTTTCAGGCAATTGAAACACCAGTTGTGTCCTTTTTTATTCAGGAAGAAACTCAAGATTTTACTGTGTTTCAATGTGACCTCTCATATCCTCAAAACTGACATTAACAAAACTGCTCCTTTTGCACTTTTCACTCCCTCCCACGTGTTTAAATATTCCTCCCACGTGTTTAAATATTCCTCCCACCTGCTTAAATATTCCTCCCACGTGTTTGTATATTCCTCCCATGTGTTTCAATAATCCTCTTGTGTTTCAATATTCCTCCCACATGTTTCAATATTCCTCACACGTGTTTCAATATTCCTCCCACGTGTTTAAATATTCCTCCCACGTGTTTAAATATTCCTCCCACGTGTTTAAATATTCCTCCCACATGTTTAAATATTCCTCCCACAAATTTCAATATTCCTCCCACACGTTTTCAATATTCCTCCCACGTGTTTCAATATTCCTCCCACGTGTTTCAATATTCCTCCCACGTGTTTCAATATTCCTCCCATGTGTTTCAATATTCCTCCAACATGTTTCAATATTCCTCCAACGTGTTTCAATATTCCTCCCACGTGTTTCAATATTCCTCCCACGTGTTTCAATATTCCTCCCACGTGTTTCAATATTCCTGCGCTTTGTCCTTGCCTTATGGACAACTATTAGCTTTAGTTTCATTTCAATTGATACAAAACTTTAAGCTATAGTTACTTGCAGACGAACAGAAAAACAAACCAACACACAGAAATAAACAAAAATACCTCTCCATCTTAAAATTTGTTTTCATTTTTATTTTTCATTTTCTGATCTCTCTCAATGTCTGTCTTGATCAGAGTTAAAGAAAGTTTTTTAAATTCAAAGAAATAACCTAATCAATTCATTTCAAAAGACGTAATTTTCATCCTTTTTGAATTACATACTTTAAAAGATGACACATATCACTAACCTCATCAATGAAAAGTTTGAATTTGTCACCAATCTTTACTTTCCCGGAGACATCAACTGCAGACAGCTTCCCGATGTGCAGGACGTAGCCACCTTTGACCTGAACATTCGTCACTTTGAACTCTACGTCCTAGGTAGGGATGGCAAAAGTAGAAAATAAGTTTGGAAAATACTCCCGAGTAAAATAAATAAAAGGACTGTATACTAAATTGGTGAAGCGAATTTTGTAATTGTTCTAATAACAGTACATTCATCACTTAACTATATGTTAGGCATAATCATATGTTAAAAGATTTATGGGTCCAGTACGGGTGGAGACATTTTTTTTTTTCTTCACATTTACACTTCATGATATTTAACTTACACTAAGCGAGTGCTTCTACGTTCGAACGAGTTTTTAAAGCACTTTCTTTTCACAGCATCCATTGTACAAAGAGACTTCATTTTGAAGTATCATATTTATCAGAGAGAGAAGAACTTCAGAGAAAAGAAGGCTACTTACAGGGTTATCCACCATCTCCATGAATCCCTCGTCATATATCTGACCTCCCGATTCTGCGTAGAAACAAGTCTTATCAAGGAGTACACCACATTCATCACCATGCTCAACCTCGTCCATAAACTGCTTGTTTTTCCTCAAGGCAATCACTGTGCCGACTGTTGACTCAAATACTGTTATAAAAGTGAGCAAAGGAAAGGTGGGTTTGAAATACTTACCTTTTCAAATTTTCTACTATCATGAGCTGTTATGTTCCTTAAAGTTTCAACAGTCAGACCCGACCTGATATATAAGCAGGTCAGATCAGACTTTTCTTCTTTATTTTCTTTATTATGAAAACCACAAGCAATTAGGATCAAATTTCCCTTATCAATGGCTCCATTGTACTAGTTCTCCTGTTGGTCCTGGGTTGTTGTGGAAGTTGGAGTTGAGTATCAAATTAGCAATAGATGAGGTCCTTATTGCGTGGATGAGTAGTTATTTTAATTAAGATGAGTGGTCTCATTATTTGCTACATTAAGTTTGTGGCTATGATTTGCTGGAACAAATTGTTAAGGAGGATACGTCATGATTTGTCAGATGTTATTTAACAAAATATTATAAATTACAGTTCAATTCAATAATTGGTTACCGGTTGAAATGCGTATAAGATATAAAATACTTGTTCTTGTTTTTAAATGTATCCATAAAATGGCCCCAAAATATCTTCAAAACTTAATAATTTCATCAAACACCACTTATGATCTAAGAAACAGATCCGCAGTCTGGCTTAATGTACCCAACATTTCATGTATTACTCTAGGGGGAAGGGCATTCTGCAGACTCGGCCCACTTTGGTGGAATGATCTCCCACTTCAAATAAGAAAAATCAATTGTCTTCACATGTTTCTGAAATCAATCAAAACACATTTGTTTATGGTTTATTTTAGTAAGTAAGTATGTATTGTATTCATGTTATTCTTTGTAAAGCGTTTTTGAATATGCTTGTATAGAAAGGACGCTATATAAATGTATTATCATTACTATTATTATAATAATTTTGACCACTATATCGTTACAGGAAAGTAAAGTTGTTCCATGTCCATTTTTGGCAAAATTGACTTTTTTATTAGAAAATACTCTATAACCAAGTAGGCTACGTTCTATACCGCTGACTTAACATATATCATTTAGGGAAGAAAAAAAAATTGTGCAAAAAGAAAATGTGCTGAATGTATGCAGAATTAAGAACTTAAAATGTGATTATTTCATAATCACATTTTTGGACATAGGACAATGTTACTTTCTTGTAATGATATGTCTACTTTTTGCTTGATCAATCAAATACAGGATTAGTTCAAAGATCAAGCATGTTTATCTCATATGAAAGAGGACCACAAGAAACAAACAAGAGTTCAATTATCACACTTATTGCCACATCACATCTTCACAATCCAAAATTCGTTACAATGATATCTGCGATGCTGTGAATTACAGTTATCAGATATGTATGGAGAGTACTAAAAATACTAGTGAAGTAACCCACCAAAGAAAGGTTGGGAGCAATACTTTTATTGAAACACATTCACAACTGCCATAAAAGCTAGGATGTAACACCCCTCTTCTAGACTGTAGACTATTTTATTGATTGTATATTTGAATATATTTTGACTGTTAAAAAATAGTGAGTGTCTCAAGTATTTTGTCCGGGATTGTAGAAAAAGGTTCATAAATACTACTATCCAACAAGTTATTCAAATGAAATAATTAAATTCAATTCTTTCCCAAAATCTATATACAGTGTTTTAAGTTTTAGTGATCTTTGAGCATCTTACACTGTTCTATCATATAAGCAGCACCAGGATTTTGAAAAGGACAGCTTTGTCTGGGAGGAGGTGGGGAGAAGAAGGGGGGGGGGAACCTACATATGGGACAAAATTTGTGACCTCACAAAATTTTCTGGGGAAAGTTTCCCTTTCCACTCCTCTTCCCTCCCCCCTAACCTCAAAGCACCACGACTGCATTTAAGATAAACTTGTTTGACCACTAAACTTGTCTGCTAAATCTCATTCAAACTGCTTCAAATCACCTACCGTAATTCCCATTTTCATCACTGGTGTACTTATACTTAGGAGAATCATCTGTCGGAGGAAACTTCTTCTTTTCTTGGAGCTCATTGATGGAATGTACATCCAAACCAATGGTATCATCCACGCCGGCGTCTTTGCCTTGAGACAACAGCTGAAAAGTGAAGGATCAGATTGCAGGTTTATTGTGTCAGTCGTATAGCCGTTCTTGGTGTAATCCTGCTTATAAAATTTCTTAAAGTATTTGCATTGACATGATGAGCTCATTAAATCCCAGTAATGCACTATGGTTTATTCCACTTTCACCAACAGGTGAATTTTATAAAAAAGCAAAACAATAGGTAACCTATTCATATTTTAAAATCCTTTCAGTTCTTTTTTTAAAGCATTTCAAACAATCTAACACAGAATGTTTTTGTTTTTTTTCAAGTTAAGTGTTTAAGCATTTTGTTTATATATGATTTATTGCACTGCTCAAATGATTTTGCCCCCAGAATGACCCTCCTAAGGTCAGGCCATTCCACTCCAGCAAAAGCATATTAAATGTGTAAATAAATACTCAACATTAACCTTTAATTGCACGAATTTGAAAGTGTGAGTAGTACTTTAAAATCCTGAATAGCTCAGTCCTTGAATTTCAATATAAACTTTTAATTATTCCTTTTTTGGCTGACCTTGATGAGGATCAATCCTTGATGACCTTGATGAGGATCAATCTTTGGTGAGGATCAATCCTTGGTGAGGATTTTTTATTGTATGCAAATTTGTCGATATATCATGAGTGGTAAGAAAGTCATCATAAAAAAACAATATTGGTTGGCAGGGTAGCTTTCATAAGTACGAATCCTCTGCCTTCTTTAACGACAGTATGAAACGGTTAAACTAGTTATCATTATTTGATGCTCAAGGATATAAGGAATGAACAATAAATGAAATTGTGAATGATCAAAAATGTACATGCATAGCACTGTACCCCATCAAGATAGAGTCCATGTGCCTGCTGAAGTGTGGGTCCAGCGGAAAGACCTATCTTTGATGTCAGTTTATTTCTAGCGTAGACACTTCCACCTCTATGGTCGTCTCCTTAAGCCTTTCATGTATTTTGTTAGCTTTTCAGTTTCTTATCGAGAGTGAAATAACTTGAACAGACACAAAAAAATAATTAAATATATTTTTTCTGAAATACCCTAAAATCCTGAATTACAGAAGTCTTACATCCCTGGCCTCAAAACAAGGCATTCTATTTATCATTAAAGAACAAAAATAAGGTTGACATGGTAGTAAGACCGATGGTTACACTGCATTCTTTACCTGCGCTTTCTTCTTTTCCTCTTCGTACTCGCCCATGTTTACCGTCATGTTCATTTCTTCCACCATAAGACATGTGAGATCCACAGGGAAGCCGTAAGTGTCATACAACAGCCACGCTACCTTACCTACAGAAAAAGTTAATCTATTAGAAAATGGTTCAGGTACAAAGAAAAAAATTTATGAAAAACTATTGGGAGATTAAACACTAATAGGGGAGTGGTCCAAAGATGCAGCAGCCAAGAAAATTTGAGCATAGGTTTAATTGATATTGCACAGAGGGTCCATCAATGGGCCCATCCATACAATTACATTCCTTGGCCAAACCTGGAATGGCCTAGATGGTCCCAAAAACTCTGCACTTATAAGGGCCCATTTAATTACTTTCAAGTTTGTATTAATGCGGTGAACAAATAGGTATTGGCTGCTGACCACTCAAAACTGCAAAGAAGCGTTTGGTCAAAAGTAGAAGGGATTTAGTTCTGACAATCTTTCATATATGTCATTTTATTAACTCAAATCTCACAATCAAAACAGAAAGGTCGGCAAGGTCATACTTAGCAACATAACCTTCTTTTTTTTCATCTCACTTATTCCACATTCAAGTTTTTTATGTCAAATTGGCTAAACATAGAGCATAACATTTATTGTCAATAATATTTAAAAGAAAAAAAGAAAAAATAATAATAATAAATAATAATAATAATAATAATAATATTGGATAAACATAGGAGCATAACATTTATTGTCAATAATATTTAAAAGAAAAAATAATAAAAATGATAATAAATGATAATAATAATAATATTGGCTAAACATAGAGCATTACATTTATTGTCAATATTATTTAGAAAATAATAATAATGATAATAATAATAATAATAATATTTAGAAAATCAACTGTATAAACACCTTAAGATAACATTGAAACAAATGAGTTTTAATTGTAAGGAAACTTGAACAAAATTAATCAATTACATGGGTCTACAAACCTGGAAGAATCTTGACACCAGAATCAATCTTACTGATGAATTTCTCAAGAACCCTTCTTCCTCTGCTCAGTGTCTTTAAGAACTGAGTCTCTTCCTCATTTATGATGTCCATAACCATCTGGGGATCTTTTGTGATTTCAGGAAAAGCCTCGCCCTGGAATATGAGCAAAAGAAATGAAAATTTTAAATTTTCCTCCGATCCATCTTCAGTTGAGTAGAGGTGTAACTTTTAATTGTCTCTGTACATCAAAGATGGAAGAAATAATTTACTTAGTGATAGTGTAAAAAAATGTAAAAGTCTTTTCTTTTTTTTCAAGTACAAACAAAATTTATTGGCATCTCAGGTTTATCAAGATTAACTTTCAGTAATTAAATTGTGCAAGTGTGTAATTGCCGAATCTTATAATTTTATCTTTCTTTTCATTTTCTTTTATTTATTACTTTCTTTTTGTTCTCAAAGGTTTTGCTTATGGTATCTTGTACACGTTTATGTTGTTTTATTACAAATTTTTCCCATTCATGTTAAAAATAATGTTTTGGGGAAGCATTTTATAAGTATTACACTTCAGTTTTCTCCTTTTCTATGCAATAATTTATGGATTAGACACAAGACAAAGAAAAAAAAAAAGTATTTTGTTAATTTGAAGATGTATATAATATGTCTGTTACACATATGTATTATTATTTGCTAGAAATAAATTGTGTCATTGTCATTTTCAGGGACAACAGACAACCTTATAAAATATTAATGTGAGTATACCGCAATAACAAAACAGAATATCTAATTCCAAATTGTTTCTTTCTATCTTTCATACCATTTCACCAATTCCTTTCTTCCTCCTCCCCTCCCCTCCACCCTCCACTTTCCTTTTTCTTTCTTTTCCTCCTCTTTTTGTTTCTGGAGACATGTAACATTGGCATAGTTCGCTATATTTTCCAACACTGATGTACATAACAATACTTGTGGCAGCCTACTTAGAATCTGTTCAATCTTTTTAATTTCTTGTTCCATTGTGAGGATGTGCAATTGTCTAAAATGTTTCTTTTCAGATTAATCCATCAAAACTTCACTAAGGGTAATGTAATCTTTATGTCAATAAACAAAGATATTAAGGAACACCTTTGTATAATTAATGTATGTTCATTTGGAAAAAAATTGGAAGAATCCACACCAAGGGTTTTACAAAAGATTCTATTGTATAATTCTCAACCACAACTCCCCAATTTCTCTATGAATATTCATAGAAATTGTCTTCTTGATTATATTAATCATACGTTAATAAGATTATTAATGGTGAAATTTGCAACAATAGAAGGATTTCATTACGTGACTCTAACTCAACCGGGAGCCATTTTGCAGGGCAGAGCTTGGCACGTTGAGTATTTCATGCGTCTGATCTTCACACAGCTCAGTCACATCACACGTAAAACAAACAGACTTGATCTAAAACACGTGCTAGCATGCGCTGGTGATGACAACACACGCTGGGCATGTAAAACATTGGGCATATAAATACGCACTGGTTAAAATGAACTGGCCAGATGAATTAATTTTTCAACACAAAATGTTATTTTAAAGAAAACATTACCCTCTAAGTACTTCCAAATAATTTTAATCAGTGGATTCTAAACACGTCTATTAGTTAGTGCAACCAACGGCACAGCAAGATTCCGACATACTTCTTACAAAAGTAATCTTATATACAGTAACAAGATGCAAACGTATGTAAATGTAGAGCAGACAGAAGTCTGTCCTACAAAATGGCAATGTATGTATGTTTGTTTGTTTGTTTCTTTGATGAGGGCTTAATGCCACCACAACAGCGAGAGTTAAGTTGTGCCTGACAGGTTAGATCATTCCAGAGGTAGGAAGAAAAGAAAATAGGGGAATACTGAGAGAATTACAGGGACTAAAAGCCAGGAAGCTGGAATTGAGAGATGAAGTGCATGGGTGAAGAAAACAAAGTAGAGAGAGGGGGTGGGAGAGGAGGACTAAATATGGTTGTAGAGGGAAGCATGATGATGGAAGGTATGACTTCAGCTGAAGCATCCTTATGGGAGAAGACATTTTTGCTATTACTTTCATAGCATTAGTGCTTCTAAAAATAATATACAGTAAAACAAATGCTCCAAAAAACATTTGCACAATCAAGGCCATAGCATCATTTAATATGTATTTTACTTCAAAATTGATAATTGCATCACATTGAATAAGGATTGGCTTACAAATACATGATGTCAAATGTAATGCTGCTGTAAAAAACATATACTGTAGAAATTTTGTCAACTTTAACTGTGATTCTCTCTGTACCAACACTTACCAATATTTCAACAACTTTGGAGACGAGACTCCCAAAAAATCCTGGTGGAGCGTTGAGCTTCTCGGTTGCGTATCTGATCCCTCTTCTAAGGATTCTTCTCAGCACATATCTTACAAACAAATGAATATGCAATCCCTCTAAATGTAACGCAAATGGATCGAGCAAGCAAAGTCATAAGAATATCTTAAAACGTATATGGACACCCAACAAAAATATTGATTCATTACATAAAGAGATATATTAGGAGAATAGGTAGCTCAGTTGGCAGAGCGCACAGCTGAGATGCTGGAGGTCCCAGGTTCAAGCCACAGTGAGGTCTAACTCGATTTTCCCACAGCTATGCAGACATATACACCAACATCAAAGCGGAAGCATTTCCTCTGCAGCCCCTCTGTTGAGAAAAGTGACAATGGTTGAATGGCGCACACCGTACTTCGGAGGGGACGTTAAGCTGTCGGTCCTGACGGCAGGAGAGTGTCACCCCTGCCTGGTTATCTGAACATTATTCAAAAGAAAAGCATGAAAACGCGGTGTTCATCCACTTTCACTTTCAAGCACTAAGTTCATGTGCACCTATAGGCAGCCGGAGATTTAGTCTGTTAGTTGTAGAGCGCATTTAAATACTTCTTTCAAACTAGAAAATACGCCATATAAATTCCATTTAATATATCATATATCTTGAAATTCGCAAGTCTTTAAATTTTCTCTCTGAAGTACTTTCTGAGCTAATGCCTGCCAACGTGTTTGGCCAAGGTGTAGCCATTACTAACCTGTATCTGGCATAACCTTACTCAGTCTGAACCATTACTACCCTGTATCTGGCATGACCTTACCCAGTCTGAACCATTACTACCCTGTATCTGGCATGACCTTACCCAGTCTGAACCATTACTACCCTGTACCTGGCATGACCTTACCCAGTCTGAACCATTACTACCCTGTATCTGGCATGACCTTACCCAGTCTGAACCATTACTACCCTGTATCTGGCATAACCTTACTCAGTCTGAACCATTACTACCCTGTATCTGGCATGACCTTACCCAGTCTGAACCATTACTACCCTGTATCTGGCATGACCTTACCCAGTCTGAACCATTACTACCCTGTACCTGGCATGACCTTACCCAGTCTGAACCATTACTACCCTGTACCTGGCATGACCTTACCCAGTCTGAACCATTACTACCCTGTATCTGGCATGACCTTACCCAGTCTGAACCATTACTACCCTGTATCTGGCATAACCTTACTCAGTCTGAACCATTACTACCTGTATCTGGCATGACCTTACCCAGTCTGAACCATTACTACCCTGTATCTGGCATGACCTTACCCAGTCTGAACCATTACTACCCTGTACCTGGCATGACCTTACCCAGTCTGAACCATTACTACCCTGTATCTAGCATGACCTTACCCAGTCTGAACCATTACTACCCTGTATCTGGCATAACCTTACTCAGTCTGAACCATTACTACCCTGTACCTGGCATGACCTTACCCAGTCTGAACCATTACTACCCTGTATCTGGCATGACCTTACCTAGTCTGAACCATTACTACCCTGTATCTGGCATGACCTTACCCAGTCTGAACCATTACTACCCTGTACCTGGCATGACCTTACCCAGTCTGAACCATTACTAACCTGTACTTGGCATGACCTTACCCAGTCTGAACCATTACTACCCTGTACCTGGCATGACCTTACCCAGTCTGAACCATTACTAACCTGTATCTGGCATGACCTTACCCAGTCTGAACCATTACTACCCTGTACCTGGCATGACCTTACCCAGTCTGAACCATTACTACCCTGTATCTGGCATGACCTTACCCAGTCTGAACCATTACTACCCTGTATCTGGCATGACCTTACCCAGTCTGAACCATTACTACCCTGTATCTGGCATGACCTTACCCAGTCTGAACCATTACTACCCTGTACCTGGCATGACCTTACCCAGTCTGAACCATTACTAACCTGTATCTGGCATGACCTTACCCAGTCTGAACCATTACTACCCTGTATCTGGCATGACCATACCCAGTCTGAACCATTACTACCCTGTATCTGGCATGACCTTACCCAGTCTGAACTATTACTACCCTGTACCTGGCATGACCTTACCCAGTCTGAACCATTACTACCCTGTACCTGGCATGACCTTACCCAGTCTGAACCATTACTACCCTGTATCTGGCATGACCTTACCCAGTCTGAACCATTACTACCCTGTATCTGGCATGACCTTACCCAGTCTGAACCATTACTACCCTGTACCTGGCATGACCTTACCCAGTCTGAACCATTACTACCCTGTACCTGGCATGACCTTACCTAGTCTGAACCATTACTAACCTGTATCTGGGCATGACCTTACCCAGTCTGAACCATTACTACCCTGTACCTGGCATGACCTTACCCAGTCTGAACCATTACTACCCTGTATCTGGCATGACCTTACCCAGTCTGAACCATTACTACCCTGTATCTGGTATGACCTTACCCAGTCTAAACCATTACTACCCTGTATCTGGTATGACCTTACCCAGTCTAAACCATTACTACCCTGTATCTGGTATGACCTTACCCAGTCTGAACCATTACTACCCTGTATCTGGCATGATCTTAACCAGTCTGAACCATTACTACCCTGTATCTGGTATGACCTTATCCAGTCTGAACCATTACTACCCTGTACCTGTATGACCTTATCCAGTCTGAAACCTACATCTCTTGCCCAAGACTACAAACACAAAAACAAATTTTGATACTACTTGTAACATACCCTCTTCCAACATTATCTGGTCTGCCTCCATCTGACAGGGCTATGGTGAGGGTTCGTATATGATCTGCAACCACCCTGTATGCCATATCAACACCATCAGTATCTTCTTCACCCACAAGGCCAGTGTAACTTCTTGTTCCAGTTTTCTTCAAGAGGTAATTTCAAAAGATGCAACCATTATGTTGTGAGTATAAATACCTTTCATAAACATGAATATTCATAATGTGAAATTTATTACAATTATGAAAAACAAGGAAAAAAACAATTCCGCTGATTTACAACATAAACTAAGGAGTGAACCAAATAAAACCAAGCTTTTCCTCATAATAGACTTATGATCAGAGCTGTAAACAAATCTACCATAATAGATTATAACCACAGAAAACTCAGGAATTCGTGGGAAAAAAACACAAAAAATCATTAAATTTATTTTTGTAATTGATTTTTTGAGTAAACACCAGTATTGTGTGGTTAATATGTGCTCTAAAAACATCCTCCATTTAATTGTGAAACAGGGAAGTATATAAAGGTGTATTCACTACATTAATATTATTTCTGCCATGATTTTTCGTGGGAATATTTTACACCTTTTTCAAACCGTGGGAAATTTTATAATTAATTCCAACTCCGCTTAAAATTACTATGAATAAACAGCATAATGTCTATTTCAACAAATGCAATACAACCACAAACCAAACTGATGCATCATGGTACATGATTGCACTTAAATTATTTTCACACACGTCGCAAAGAAAGTGATGAATGGTGATTGATCATAATTTAAATTTTGTGCTACATTGCAAAATAATGACAACTTGGCAACCCTACACACTGATTACACGATAAGATTTTTACATAAAGTTTTTAAGTACAACAGTGACTTATCATGCTTTTACATTAATCATAAACAAGAAAATTAGTATTCTGCTGCATATTTCAAAGAATAGTATTATCATTTCACAGTATGAAAATAACATTCCCATACCTTGTAAAAAAAAAATATATTTTATGAAAACAAACCAGAGGTGACTAAAAAGATAACACTATATTACATATACTAGAGAGGTGCAGTGGCCCAATGGTTAAGGAGTCATGCTTGTATGCAAAAAAAAAATATGGGCATACTAGGTGACGGTCTGTTCATAAATTATTTTGTAACAGCTCTGTCATATACCAGGTAAGTGACACTTCAGCAGTGCAAGTAATGTTCCAATATTAGCAACATTTGCTGATATTTTATTTCTACACCTGTTTGAAGGTCATCTAAACCCAGGATTTTATTTTCAACCTAGTTTTATCAGCCTAACAGGTAAATTTAAGATATGATATTTGTATTTCGGTGAAATTCTTCACCTATTTTTTTTCTCCAAAAATACATGGTCTATATGTGTGGGAACTGTACCAGTTCCACAAAACTTCATTAATTTTTATTAAACACTTAGAAGGTTGTTCTTTCTCCCCCATATTAGGGTAAAGCTTGGTTGCGATTAATCGCTAGACGCTCGGAAAATTTTGACAATTAAACAATTAGTATATTAATCCCAATCAACAGCACTATGGTGAGGTAACCTGTAATGGACTGGCATCCCACCCAGGGGAAGTCATGTGCTCTCATCTGCTTGCACCATGGGAACTGGAGATAAGCACTGACCCTAGGGGCCTCATGGCCCAAATGAAATTAACTTTTTTTATATTACATAAAAAAGATGAATATAAACAAAACGTTCTTGAAAACTTACCTCATGAACTGCTGTGAAAATAGGCATGAAAAGATCCGTGTCGTAGTTTGAGGTTTTGTTCTGAATGACGGAGACAAGTCTCTCAAGGCCCATGCCCGTATCAACGCTCTGCTTGGGAAGAGGGCTCAAAGATCCATCTGTTTCTCTAAGATACGAAGAGAAGAAATAAAGAAAACTTTGAAACTTTTGTCAAATTAAGACGGCTGGCTGTTTGACTGATTGATTGCCTGATTACAGATTGATGAAGGAATGAAACTTGTCACCATGTTGACGGCAACCGTCATAACGTACCAGAGAGGTTGAATCAATGAAATAAAAATATCAAGGAACAATGGTGCAATCTAAAAGAAACTTGACAGGTTGAAAAAGAAATAAATAAAAGTTAGGAAAAAGGAAAAATCAGTTGTCATTGGAAAGACAGTTCACCATTTTTAATTTAATGCCCTGTTTTTTGGGCAATTAAACTCTTGAAATTATAGGTTTGCAGTCACACCTACAATAAGTTGTTGCTAACTTGGTACCATGTATTATCTCAACTAAATACCTATCATTAAAGGAAATATGCAAACTTGATAGGTGACAGAATATTAACAAAATGCACTTTTAATCACCTGGCAGCAGAATCTGATAAAATTTAATAAAACTTTTAAACATTACCCTATCCCAACTCAATACATTTTTACTGGATAGGGCACTGACAAAAACAAAAAAAATCTTTGTTTGGTGGTCACAAATATATGGTCCTAATGAACAGGCAAAAAAAAACACAATCATTAACCACTTAACTACAAACACTATTCCTTGTTAAGAACTTGATTTTAGAAAATATACAACCTGTTGGAAGTTCAAGAAAGATTAGTTTACTACTATACTTAGTATATATATCCTAAAGCCAAATTTCTTTAACAAAATAATATATCTGCAATCCTTTTGTACAGTCTCAAATAATTAGAATACTTCTAAAAGAGAAAATATAACCTGATAACGATTACTTAAAAGGTACTGAATATCATTTATCAATTTTTCTTCTAACCCTAACAATGGCTAAACTAAAACAATGGCAAAAATTATAAGAAAGTTATGAATTAAAATATACAATTACATGTGCAAAAAAGACCAAAAAAACTTGATAAGTTGTAAAACATTAATATTGTTACCTGTTAAATTGAATGAACACAAGGTTCCAGATCTCCAAAACATCTGGATCATCCATGTTGACGTACTTAGATGCATCCCGTCCTCCAATACGATCATAATGGATCTCGCTGCATGGGCCACATGGCCCAGTGTCACCCATCTCCCAAAAGTTATCTTTCATATCAAAAGGCATCACTCTCTCTGGTGGTATTCTATATGGGTGAAAATTGTACAAAAGGAACAATTTGGTAACGCCTGCTATGATGGAATTAAAGAACTGCACACTATATCTTAACATGCATCATTTTAAACTTATTTCACACAAATCGAAAACGGTTCACACAATCACTTGTCTTGATTTGATATGTATGTAATTCAACACTGCCTTCAAAAGCGACAACAAACCATACTTTTGTCATTATCTTTGAATTTATAAGAATACAGTACCTCATGGAACAGCATTCTATTACAAATTTCCTGCTATAAAACTCAATTTGACAGACTTCCAGGTTATGCAGGTTTTAGGCTGAAATATTACAGCCACACATCACAAATATCACAGTTTCAAAGCATCCCAGCCATTTTTCCCAACACAAGCAACAACTTCCCAAAACTTATTAATTTGAAAATCAATTGCCTCTTTTTAAATTGTTAAAAACATTCTTTGTATAATGATTGAGATGGGGTCTTACATGTGCTTTACAATAACAAGTTTTTCCGATTCATTCATTCTTGGAAACTTCTTTAGATATGACACTAACAAACACAAAAATAGATGCTATCTGTTCACTAAAGGAACTATCCTAATACATACAACAGAAAACCACATTCCCACAAAAGCAATTTTCCTCACTACTAAAGTTTACTTGCATTTGCAACTTTCCTTATATCATACAAGCAGGCATCACACATTGTACACACAAACAGCCATCATCAGAGTTTAGGTTTCGGATACTATTGCAAAATGGCAACAAACCTAGGCATTGAACATGAGCTCCTGACTAACCTGCCCCAGTTTATGCAAAATGATTCCCTTACTTACCCTATGTCCAGCCAATACTGCTTTGCCTCATTGTCTGGTTCTAGGTTTAATTTTTCATTTCCTCCAAAGTATGTGACGTACAGTCTATCCTTGGATAACTTGAGTACATCTACTAACAGTTCCCAGGCCATTGCAATTGCCTCTTTCTAATGGAAATAGAAATACAAAATGTGATACAGTATAGAGATATAAATATAATTCATTACTTGAAAGTAAAATTGTTTTGTTTGTTTGATGGAGGCTTAACGGCACCCGCGATAACAAGGGTCAAATTGTGCCCGAGAGGTTAGATCATTCCAGAGGAAGGAAAAAAAGATACTGTGATAGGAGAAGTCTAAGAGAAGGATGGGGCCAAAAGCCAGGAAGCTGGGACCAAAAGAGGACATGCAGGGGTGTTAAAAAAGGGAAAAGGTAAAAGTAGGTAGGGAGATGGGGGAGGAGGACTAAATATGGTTGTAGAGGGTTGTATGGTGAAGGAAGGAGATAATTTTATCCAGAGAGTTATTCTGTTTGATGAGGGTTTAACAACATCACGACATTGAGGGTCAAATTGTGCCAGAGAGGTTAGACCATTCTAAAGGTAGGAAGGAAAGAAAACAGGGGGAGATTGAGAGAAATACAAGAACTAAAAGTCAGAAAGCTGGGATCGAGAGAGGTGCTGTCCTCTTAACCCTTGCCTGAAAACTCTAGGAAATATTACAAACGGATTTCAGGTATATGAACACCAAGTGGCCTAATAAATGGAAAGCAATGTTTTAGTATTCAGAGAAAAAGTCAAAAATTATTTGCGTAACCATCAGTACCATACCTACTACAGAAAAATGCATTTGTAGACAAAACAATTGCAAAGAATTTCACAAAATTACCTGTTGAGCTGAACACAACTCCTCAAAAATACAGGTCCATGATTCAAATGCACTTTAAATAGATGCCAAATAAAAGATTAGCAAATAAATTTGACCCATTCTGGGGGCATTCAAAACAGCACAATACACAGACCATGAACTACAAGTTAAAGATACCTAAAAACTTACAGACCAGTTATAGAATCTTAAAACACTAACAAGCAAGTTAAAAGCTAAATCCATCCAAGCCATCAGACTCATAGAGCCTGTGCTTATCCCTGGTTTTAATGGCGCAAGCAGATAAAAGAGAGTACATGACTTTCCCTGGACGGGACACCAGTCCATCACAGATTAATTCCCCAGCAGTGCTGGTCCTCATTTTACAGCTGAGTGAAATAAAACAAGTAAATTGTCTTGCTTAAGGACACAATGCAGCACTCATGATGGGAATCGAACCGGTACCTTTTGAATACGAGCATGACTCCTTAACCACTGCACCTCACATGGCAAGTTACAAACCTCTAAAAGCCATACCTTAAAATAGTCTCCAAAGGACCAATTTCCCAGCATTTCAAAGAAAGTGTGATGATACACATCCTTGCCGACATCATCCAAGTCATTGTGTTTGCCACCAGCACGAATGCACTTTTGCGAGTTTGCTGCCCTCTTGAGTTTAGCAAAATCGCTGTTTGGATCAACAGTGCCCAAGAAAATAGGTTTGTACTGTGTAGAAAATGTTAAAAAGAATGTATATAATTTAGTTTCTTTAACTGTGTTGAATAAAGAGAAACACAATCATGGCATCAATTAAGAAATGACAAGATTCTTAAAAGCTGGTAAAATATGACATTTCTCACAAATATTTATGTCGACAGGGTGGTATTGGTTTATAGGTTCCTAGGTACAGAAAAAGTGGGGGGCTTATCTCTATCAGTAGTGACTTAAATGACTATAACATTCTAAGCTTCAGCATCCAGTTTGATGTTATGGAGCATTTTGAACAATGCAACTACCTTCTGCTTCATACAGTCTTTTCAATTTCAGAAAAAATATACTGCTCATTTTGACCTTGGCAGACATGTTTTATTTTGCTTGTACCAAAGACACGTCATGGTTTTCACTTAATTTCTAACTATCATTTATGAAAATCACAAACAGATCCATTGATTTATTTCTGATAAAAAGTAACTTGTACATATATGTGCCACAGTATAAGTACTATTTACATGTGTTCTTTTAGACATATGCCAGGAAAGCACACATAAGTCACAATGACATGTTTTCAGTGTGGTCCAAAGGAATTTGCCAGGATGGCAAGTGGTTAACACCCTGCTCTTTTCGAGAAGTGTCAGAGAACCAGGCAGGGGGTGAAACTTCTACCATCGGGACTGACAGTTTTACGTCCTCTCTGAAGAACGGTGAGCGCTACCCAACCAATGGCCACTTTTCACAAAGGTCGGGTGGGGGGAAGGTGTTATGCAGAAGACCAACCACTCCGCTTGATGTCAGCATACATCGTCCTGAATATCTGTGGGAAAATCGCTGGTTAATTCGCCATTGGACTCGAACCAAGGACCTCCAGGTCCTACAATGAAAAAATTCCTTTAGTTTAAATTTTTTGAATAGGAAAGATCCTTCCCTTATCAGTAAAGTGAATTAAAAATTCATTTGGTTAATACAAATGGTTTTTGTTTTAGACTTAAAAGTGATGATTCTACATTTAGCCTTTACCATGTTAAGGCTGCAATAAAATCAGAACTTTTTCACAAATTTCATGCAACAATTTGTAATAATGATAAATGCATGACCAGAACCCTTACTTGATTCATTCCTGCATTGGTGAAGAGGAGTGTAGGGTCATCATGAGGAACAACGGAATTCGAGGGCACAAAAGTATGCTCAAAGTCTTTCTTCTCCTTGAAATAGCTGATGAAAATCTCCCGAATGTCTTTTGCAGTTATGCTGGTATCCATTTCTTTAAAGAAAAGGAATAAAAGAAGAAATTTGTCTCATTGAATCTTCAAACTACATGTACACACTAAATAAAAAGCTTTTCCACTACAATTAAATTTCCCCTATAACACTATTTCCTATACGGCATCTAAGAGGTCATCCATCGGTCACTGCGGAGTTGGAATTAATGATAAAATTTTCCGCGGTTCCAACTGAATGTGTCCCAAATCTTCACGCGTTGGAAGAAAAAGTGCAATGAATTATCATTTACTTTTATTTTTCTTCTTCCTTTTATAAATGACAAAATAACTGTGTAAATATTAAATTCGTTGGGGTTGTTTTCTTCCCATGTTTTTTTAATTTGTTTTTAGTAAAATATATCCTCCCGCAACTCCTGTTTTTTCCAGAACTGTAGATGTTTTTCAACTCCAAATTACTGGAAGGCTGGAATCTTCAAAGGAGTATTTCTAGCAATTCTCTTTGGAAGAATCTTTAGTCGGACTTTAGTGAAAGTTAAAATTAATACGCCAGATAACCAACAAGAGTATTCCAGTATACTCATATTCTTAAAATGAAATTTAAGACTAATGACTAATTAATGTTAGTAGTGGGAAATGTCCTTTTCTACCAAAGTTCATTTTTTTTCCCCTTTGCTGATTACTTTTTTCAAATCTAAAGAATTCTCTGAAACCTTCAAAATGGCATTTTCCCCAGTTATAACCAGAAAAACCTTGTTTTTTTCCATCCAGGTCTGCAACTTTAGGAGACTCACCACTGAGATACAAGAGACTTCAGTTCAACCAAGGGAGTAAAGTTATAAAATGTACCCTTTTAAAGTTTTGGGAGTCCCAAGTTGCAGGCAGATTTTGAGAACATGGAGTTCTTGTTGCTGTCATAGTCACTAAAAGCTACATTTAGATATGTACTGGAATCCCTGACACTGACTGAGTTCATACATGTGCAATGTTTTGATATGAATAAACAGGGATGCTGGTGGTGTTAATATGCACAGTTAATTACCTATTGCCATCAGAGTTCATAACTACATATAATGATTTGGATGCAAGTGGATACTTGAGTCACTGTTGCCATAAAATACATATCACCATCTGATTTCATGGCTGAAATATAATTGGAGTTGGATGCTGGAGGCTCCATTGACGACAAAATAACAATGCATCCTGCCTGTTAAATGGATTCTGGAGGAGTCGTTTAAGAATCATACTTATCTTAAGAAGGATATGTAAATTTGTAGAAGTTACATTACGTATACTGCAGTGACGTTACGTACGATATTGCAGTGCAGTCTGCATTCGAATGCAGTATCATAAGGAATTCCAAATAAGGAATTGTAATTGACAAGCTCGTAAGTGAAGTATAGCCAAGTAGACAAGGTTGTCCATTGTTGCAGATGAAGAGAGGTACCTACTATTTTAGTGAGGGGAATGGTCAAATTTTATGTGCGGATTTGGAGACAACCAGGAAATTGTGCGGACTGAAAATAGCCCATTGATAAACAATAAATCTGTTGTGAACCTAGTGATAAAAGATTTTTAATATTTTACTAGTGAAGAATATTCTTAGGGAAGCTGTATAATTTAGACAAGTTGTGAAAAGTACCACCAAAAAATTTGTGCTGATCTCTAATAGCGTGCATAGACAAAAACAATAACCTTTGTTGAGGCCGCAAATCAGTAAACAACAGCAATCACACAACATTAGCATACAGAAACGGGTTAAAGTGAAAAAATTATGGCCAAACGTTATATACACATCCCTCAGTACAGGTTGACATTGAGATTGCCGTACGAGGGTTGTTATAAATTGGGTACAATTAATGATTTTTAAAATTCACACACTGTAGAAAATTGATAATTGATATTCTTATACCAATTAGTCTAAATAATACACTTTTCCAAAAAACTTTTTCCAAATCTTTACCTATTTACAGACACGAGTGATGATTTATAAAAGTAGATGAAATAATTTTCTCAAAAATAGCAAATATTGAATTATGCAGAAAATAGATGAAATTAGCTTGGAAAATAGCTGCAATCAAAATAGCTAAAGTCTTGTCAATTGAAATTGATCAATTTTTTCACCAAAATAGCTAAATATAGTCAATTATGCACAAAATAGGTGAAGTTAGCTTGGTAAATAGCTGAAATCAGTTAAATGGCTGAAGTCTCACATGCCTGTAATTAGCACCATGTTCTCCGATTCAATGTTTTGGTCGCCATCTTTCTTAGTCACCGCACATTTGTGATCAACTATTCAAAAGTCTGCAAATAAGTTTTAGGATGTTTCACTAAACTGCAGGTTGATTTTTCACTGGCAAATTTTTGGGGTTCATATCATTTTATTAAATAGTTTTATTATAAAAATGGAATATAAAATTCAAAACTGGTCTCACTAAAGCTCTGTAACTAACTCAGAGCATATCCACATCCATACACTGAAAAGCTTTCTTAATAAGGCCAAGGATCCTCTTTGCTTTTGCTGAAATATTGACAATATGCTTCAAAAAGAAAGATTATCTTGAAATGTCACGCCAAGATCACACTCCTCAGAAACAACCATTAAGTTGAAATAAACTCCATCATTACACATGTGATAATTCATACAGGGATTGTTCCTTCCAAAATGCATCACTTTACATCTTGCAGAATTAAACTGCAGTTGCCATTTACTAAACCAGTAAACTAAGCTGTCAATGTCAGTTTGAAATGATAAATAGTCGAAGCAAGAAATACTTGAAAAACATTTGGTATCATCAGCAAATAATCTGGTATGACAGTTCACATAATCAGGCATGTCATCAATACATACAAGAAAATGAATTGGACCAAGTACACTACCCTGGGGTACACCACTAATGACATGATTGCAATCTTATTGTGTGCTGTTAATAAACACTCTCTGTTTGCTGTTTATCAAAAGGTTTCAAATCCAGACAAGTATCTTGCCCCTGACTCTCAATAGAGTTAAGTTTGAGAAGTAATCGCTTGTGAGGTACACTATCGAAAGCTTTCCTAAAGACCAAGATTAAAATATCACAACAACCTCTTTCATCGAGAATAAAAGAAATTACATGAATAGTATCAATTGCAGGTTACAGAAACGACTGGCTCTAAAGCCAAATTTTTTATTACTTAGAATGTTACATGATGTAAGAAAAGTGTTTAGTGCTTCACAAATTACACTTTCCAATAGCTTGGAAACACATGGTGTCAAACCAATAGGTCGATAGTTTCCTGGATCACTTTTACCTTTTTTAAAGATTGGGCCAATATTGGCAGTTTTCCAGTCTTGCAGCAAAACTCCCTCATCCAGAGACTTTCTAAAAATGATAGCCAGGCGCTTAGCAATACTACTCGCAAGTGCTTTAAGGAGTGATGAATAAATGTTATCAGGACCACAGGCTTCCCCTTCTTTCAGTTTACTTATCTGCAACCATGTCCTCAGTTACTTCCAGATCAAGAAATGTATGATCAGAGTTACATGTATCAACAAGTACTGGTAAAGAATCAAGATTTTCCTTGGTGAAAACATCAGCAAGATACTTGTTAAGAACTAACACTTTATCACTGTTAGACATGCGCAATTTATCCCTATCTTTCAGATCTGCAACAGTATCTTTTTTGTTTAGTTTACTTCAAATATATTTCCACAAAAACTTTAAGAGTTGGATCCAACATTATTGACAAGATCTTTTTCAAACTTATACTTTGCCTGTCTAAACTAATTAGAAGTTTTATTTCGAATTTTGCGACATAAGTTCCAATCTGTGACATGAGTTCTGCAATAATTTTCCTATGCTTTGTTTTTCTCTTTGATTAAACATTGACAATCAACAGCCATACATGCAGCCTTTCTGAACTTTCATTTAGGCTTAAAACAAAGAACAAACTTTTGCTTCCCATCTGCCAAAAGTTTAAGAAATATATTCCATGAATCAATGCAATCAGAATTGTTAAAACAAAGACTCCAGTCAATGTCATGAAGGAGAACATTAAAAGAAACAAAATTTCCTTTGAAAAAGTTGTACAAGCACTTATTCTCATTGATGCAACATTACAATTTTAATTAAATTAAAGGTTGAGCTTAAAGTTAAAAGATAGCATAACATGATCTCTTGCACCAAGAGGACTGTGGTGTTCGACAATGTTAATCATATCTTCCTCATTTGTAAAAATCAAATTTCACTTCATGAAAACCGTGCTAATAGTAAGCTAATACTAAATAAACATACATTTTGTGGAAGTGGAGTAAGTACTGTGGTGGTCTATTTATACAGCCTATCGTGGCGCAGTATGCGGTAAGATAACACTAGGTCTTACTGCGCCCATATGATTCATAATTGCTATCAAGTATTTTACAAACGAATTAACATAATACCTGCCAACATTGAAATATAATAATATATTGTAGAAATTATTTCTTTTACCTCTTCTGTTCACCAAAGACGGCTCAGTAGAAAAAGGAACAGCTAAAATTTACTATGGCTGATGCAACACTAGTGACACCCGTGAAAGGCAGTGGAGTAAAGTGCTGAAAACAAACGAACACGTTGCCGACGTCATGCTCAGGTTAGATCGGAAATGTCACCGAACTTCTAGCCAATCGCGAACCTGGCGATAGTGACAGACTAAACTTGGTCACTGTACTGCGCTGCATGAAAAGTTAAATTTTGATTGTTTGACTTTAAGTTTGAGACTCGCAACTTTGTATATTTTGATTGGCTCATGCAAGAGGGTATTTTTTTCTTCTTTCAAAGTTTCATAGCTGACTGTCGCTAGGCCTAGCCTAGTAGTACAACTACAGTTATCCTAGCCTAGATTAGATCAGAGATAGATTAGGCCCCTAGAACTTAAAAGTCAACTTGTAATGTAATGTTACTCGTTAGGCTAAGTTGTCTGAGACCTTAAGTAATGTAGCCTAGGCCTAGGCCCTTGACGCTAACGTTAGACTCCAGCCTGTGTCAGTAAGTGACCTTTTGCTATTTCTGGTTTGTCGAAACAATTCGCAGACGGCGAATGTACAAATCAGAACAGTAGGACCATGAATGTTTTACAACATCTTAAACTTATTTTGTTTTTATATCTTCAATTTCCAGTTACACCATTCCGCTACAGCTAGGTGCAACAAATCAACCCGAGGTTGAAGTAAACGGGCATTGAACTCTCTTCTTGTTGCCCAGAAAAAAGTCAGGTTTCCATGCAAATTTTGTGTGCATGTCTTTCATACAAACTACCAAAATTTTGGTTGTCCGACAGGCATACTGAACAAAAATTATGGTTGCCTAGATGATATTTGGGTATCCCGGGCAGCTGGATGATGATTTGTTGATCCTTGTTCTGCCAAGCTAGTAACGTTAGAAGTAGCACTAGCAGAACAGTAGAGACAACCCAGATTAAAAAGTGTGTGGGGGATTTTAAAACTGCCCTACTGTGCTGGCACATAAGGTTTCAAATTTTTGCGTGAAGGGATAAGCTAAATCCCCGTGCACCACAAACTTTCCAATGTAAATACAACTAGTTTGCACATCGATAAAACACATACACAATCATTTGTTGTTTTTTACGATAGGCCGTATACAATAACTTCTGTCAAATAATTTCAAATTCGCTATGATATCTCTTGTATATACAAAGTTGAGAGCCATACTAAACTTATCATAATGTTAGGCCTAATTCATTTCGAAATATACAGAAATATTCTGAGACAGCCAGACTGTAATGTTTTAATATTGCGCCGGCAAGTGACCCTTGAATTCTAGCCGATGCTTGGCCCAGGATGGCTAAATTTCACAGAAATCTGCACGGTTTAATGTTCGTCAGGTCTTGCATAACCATACAGGCTTTGCGTTAGCACTATAGTTTAGTTATTAGGCCAATTTGCTTTACATGTGCAGCCAGATCTAGGGCCAGCAAGTTATGTGTGGGCCAGATGCCAAACCTTGGAGCAAACTGTGCGGGCCAGATCTTGTGCATCCAAGGCAAACTCTCCAGCCTGGTGAGACGGAGCTTATTGCTTTAATTTAAATGATTTTCAAATGTTCTTCATTTGAAAAAGACAAAGATGATGTTTAAGATGTAGTAATAATCTGAGCAGTGTTCACATTAGTGAGGGGGAATTTGCTATTGTTTTAGCACATGACATGTAAATCTTAGCACAGATTAGTCGATCAAACTAATAATTTCCCCTCAAATTCGAATTCTTAGTGTGAACAGTGCTGAGAAGTCAGGTAAAGCATATTTATTTTTAATAAAGGGGCCTACAGTGTATCTCAAAATTTGAGAAGTAACAAAAGTTGGGACTGCAAATTTGGTTGGCTTATCATTACTACAGCAAAGAATTTTTTTTTATGTAATTTAATCTAGTTGACTCAAAACTGCTAGCTGGTGGTTGAAGATGGCAGACTGGGTCCACTGTAACATTTGTTTTACCCAGCCAGGTGGAGAGAGTAGAAAATTCTCCTTGACAAGCTGTGGACATGTTTATTGCAGCAATTGCTTGACTGAAGGTATTTACACTCTTTTTCATTTCTATTAATTATGGAATGAAAGTTGAAAGAAAAATATTTTTTTTGTGCTTGAAAGTTACTGTTGGTAATTTGTTTTCTTAATTTTGCTCCAATTTCTTAACAAATATAGATATCTACAGAAATGTATGCAGATTTGATAATGTTTCCAATGAGGGATTGACCAAATATTTTTTATTTTTTTTTAACTAAAAATTCAGGAGTGTAAAAACTCCAATTTTTTTTAAACAGGTTTTAAGTATGCAAAAGTTATTACTCATCATCTAAGGAATAAGGTGAAAAATCTTTAAGAAATACATTTTGGTACTTCTTTTAATTGAGGGTATGTGCTTCAGAATGGTGGAGCTTGCAGGGAACAGGTATATAAAAATCAACAAATTCCATCAAAAGTGGTTAAAATTTGTCATTGGGCATCAATGCCCCAAATTTTTTAATGAACTTGGTCTTAATTTGATAAGAAAGATACCATCCAGTATGCATATGTGCTCAAAAGGGAGTCTTTATTTCTAACCAATTACATTAAAATTGTATACATGTATTTAGCTTTCTGTTCTGTATTTGCAGGAACGCGGGAGAAATGTCAAATGTGTCAAAGCCCTTGTACTTTTATACAACTGACATCAAGAGTAAGTAAACTGTTATCAAAGGTAGATGAATAGATAGGAAAAAGTATTTTGCTTTCTAATGCATTAATTTCATTTTATCATTGATTTTGCCAATGACTTAGATAATAACTCCCACCCACCCAGAGTATCCCTTTCCTACATTTTTTGTCTTACACATCTTCCCACTCCTTTTACCTTAATCCCTTTTCCATATCTCCAAATTAAACCCTTTCAGTAGTCTTCACAACAACTTTTGTCAAGTTTGATGTATAGAGTTTCCCCAGCTTATACTTTCTCCTGAAAAGATATGTCTACAAATCTTGGAATAATTCAGTCATTATATCACCTTCCCCCCAGATGATGTAAGTTATTTCAGTTATTGAATTTGAACCTTCATATAAATCACTATGTTCTTCATCAATTTATTTCATCTGATGAAAAACAACATAAAGGTTCCTATGTTTTTTCTTCTTCAGAGTCCCCCTTCCTGCACCCCTCCCCCTTTCATGAACCACACTCTTTTTATTTTCTACCAATCCTATATTATATTTGGAGCAGTTTATTAATTTTCTTCTCTATTTTGAACCTTACATTAGTTGTTCTGCTCCTTAAAGTTTCAAACAGTCAGACCTTAATTCTAAAAATTTATCATATTAGCAATGGATGAAGTCTCATTTTGATTAAGATAAAGTGGTCTCACTTTTGCTACAGTAAGTTTGTGGTTATGATTTGCTGGAACAAATTTTTAATGAATATGCTTCTCTTCCAAAACAACAAATTAGCTGGTTTAGGATCATTCAAGTGCATAGCAAGGGTGTGTTATTCCGAGGTCTCTATAGAATATTGAAAGACTTTTCTTGCTTGCAATAGTATTGATACTCTGATATGAATAAATACAAAATTGTTCATGAATATTTAACTTATACAAAAATGTTATGAAGATTTAAGTCGTACAAAATTGTTTATGAATATTTAACCTGTGCAAAAAAAAGAAGTGTTATATGAGCATTTAGCTCATTAAATACTGGTTATGTGTATTTAACGCAAACTAAATTGTTGATGTATATTTATTTGAGGGAACCCCTGTTAAAATACGCCCTCACGTTTTGGTGTAGTGTTCCTTTAAATGTTCCTTAAAGATTCAACCCTTCTTTTTTCACTTTCCAAACTTAGATGAAGCCAGAAGTTGAAATATTTTTCACTGACCCATCACAAATAGCAAACAAAGCCCACAAGCAGCTTGTACAGGTAGGTGATTAACATCTGTATGATATTAGGTTGGGGTTTAATAGATTAGGCATCATTCACAATGAACTTTCTTAAAAGTTGGTGTGGACAGAAAATGTCAAATGTTTCCCTAGTCAAACCAAATTCATATCTCACATTCAACACTAGTTTTTTTTTCTCTTTGAGTTCTTAATCATTTTTCAAAGTTGATTAACTATGTTGTCGAGTGGGATGGGTGTTTGCTATATTCGGTCTTGGAAAAAATCTATGATTCCAAAATCGGAAATTCGCTGGAAGAAAAAACAAATCGTTTCAATAAATATTTAGGTTTCTTGAGTAAACAACATTATATGTGGTAAATATGTGCTCTGAAAAATGTCCCCATGTAATTGTGCAATGAAAAGTACATTAAATTGCAAAAGACTGAAGTATATAAAGAAGTATTTACTACATCAATATTATTTCTGTCACAATTTTTCTTGGGAAGATTTTCAACACCTTTATTCAGAACTGTGGAAAATTTCATAATAAATTCCAGCTCTATATTTAAGGATGTGTATCAGTTCTGGAAGTATAATTTATCATAAACTAATTTTCTCATGTTTTGTATTTTGTTTTAGGTTCTGGATTTTCAGAGGAACCACAGACAGAGGTTGCATGCCCATAAAAGACAACAGGTACCAATACATTGAGACATGACACTTACTTCAGGAATGTCCTTTGATGTATATTGTAATTTTTGTTATCACCTTAAAAAAATATTACATCTGGTTGTTGTCATGGAGGTGATTGAGTGTTATAGAGAGATTTCTTCACGTGACTCTAACTCAACTAGATTCCATTTTGCAGGGCAGTGGCATTGTTGCGTTTCACACAGCTCAGTCACATCACACGTACAACAAACATATTATATGCTAACCAATTAGTGCCAGTTCAGCAAATTTTACTAATTGCAATTTTGTGTTCGCTTCCAATTTTACCTATATTTTCCTTAAAGTTTTATATTTTCACCAGGTATAAGAATAGTAACTTTAATGTTGACACCAGGTGATTGTTCGTTATACTCAGACAAAGCCTACATACCTAATATAAAGTACTTGCTGCAAATCTTTGTGTGAACCGTAGGTTGAAGCCATCGCATCGTAAAGCAGAAACCATCTCTAACGTTGATCAAGATCGGATGGAAATCAAGAAAATGTATTTTTATTCCCCTGCACACATCTATTAGTGCAACCAATGGCACAGCAAGATTCCGGCATAAATATCTTACAAAAATAATCTTTATATAACAACATGCAAACTTATGTAAGTTTAATTAAGTGTACAGCAGACGACAAAAAAAGTCATGTGACCTTGTGACATCAGCTGTAACACCCTTATTGACAGTCAAATGTGTGTTTTTTTTCAAAAGGGGAGAAAATTTATTTCTTCATAATGTTTACAGCTATGCTAAAAAATCTCAGATAACACCTAATGTAAAACAATCCTCATCAATTTTACCTTGGCAAAATGACAAAGTAAAATATGGACAGTCAGACCAGGCACAATTATTCCAAATTAGTTTGTCCTGCTCACACAATAGAGTTAAATATATGCCATCAGCATTTCTTGTGATTAGTAAATGGTTTATGTTTGCTTGACTAGCAGTAAATTCATGTGACTAAATATGAAGAAAAGAGAAAAATCTTCAAAAATTAATGTGACTAAATTTATAAGAAAAAAATTTATTCCAGAAATCATAACCACAAACTTACTGTAGCAAATAGGAAAATCTTAATTAAAATAACATTGCTAATATGAATTTAATAAATAAAGAAAATAAATCAATCTATTTATCAGGTCGGGTCTAATTTGTATAAAAAATAATAATAATAAAAATAAACAATATCTTCATGTAAGTGGCGAAAGTTTTACCCAGTTTTAACTAAATTATTGTCAGTTTCTCAATCAATGCCAAAAGTAGCCATTTGATGTCAATAAGTTTTAGCCCAAGCATTTATCTTCTTCTTTTTATTTTCTCTACAGGATAACAAGCATCGCTCAATTTTAGAAACAGCTCACAGAAAACTTGAAGAAATTCAAAAACTTGAAAGGTAGATACTATGTTGTTAAGATTTATATTAAATATTGCAGTTTGATATGAAATCTTAGTTTGAAAAGTTTATTTGAGAAGACTTGACAATGTTTATTTAATTGAGTTTAGACCTAAGAAAGACTTATACAACCAACTGTACAGAGATCGGCCTATTGCTAATACCACAGGATCTTGGAGGTGGTTTGGACTTACAGACACAGAAAACTTGTGTCTGAAATTCATTTATAATGTATTCCCTGAATTTTGATAAGATAAATGATTGATCTTGCCTGTCATTAACAATCACTTAATCAAAAGTGATTTGAAGGACTAATTTTAGGTCAAATATCACAGAATTTTCTGATCGTTATGTGCAAAATAAATGGTCTGCAGGAAATAAGTCTGCCTTCTCATTTTAATTTGGTGCTACTACTTAAGGATGGAATATCACAAAATACTTGGGTATACTGTGATCTGTTTCCTAGTCACTCACCATTCTTCTAAAATGTAATGGGATGGTCAAAATGTATACATTGGCAAGACAATGTGTGGCACAAAAGAATTGCTGTAATTTCATGAAAAGGCAGGAGAATTAGTCAAATTTAAGTTTAATCTGGTTGCACAGAGATATGTTGAGAGAAATAAATTCCATGGAGATGAATATATCACCTTGAATTTGAGGCATCCTTGTTCGTCAGTAATTATTATGAAAGATTGAAAAATTGACAAGAATGATTCTTGATCATTTTAGTTTCTTTGATTTTAATCCAATCTCTAACCACATGTGCACAACACCAAATCATTTTATTAATCTTTTCTTCTTTTTTTTTAACAGGGAGGTGTTCAAATTGAGAGAGGAGAATAACAAGCTGAGAAATATAATCACTGGTTCCCCCGGGCCAGGTGGAGCTGCTGTGCATAGGTAATTTTCCTCATTCAGATATGCCCACTCATGGGCAACTCACCAAAGGGGAAAGGTGGTGCACTTCTTCCTCAAGATTTCTAAGCATTGTTTTTTTTTATTGTAACCAAGAATACAAACATACCTCTCAAACTAAAATCTATTACAGCTGCATATGCGCCCACTGATCAAAAAACCTGAGGTCATCAAAATCAAAACTTAGATAAAAAGAAAGTTCTAAAATCTTGTTTAACTGAGACAATATAGATTTTTTTTTCTTCTTCAAACTTTACTGGTATATGCCAGAAATAATCCTGAAAACTCAGGTCCCCAGAATCTTAAATTTGAGGAGCATAATCGGTCAGAATAAAGGGATCCATGCCAAACAATGATTTTTTATCAGCCATTCCCTTGCATGCCAGACAAGGAGCCCAATAAAATTTGTGTGTAAAGATTACCCAACCCAACTGAATAATCAAAGCTTGTTTACACATAATCAAAAACCTCATCATTAAGACCTTGTCTTAATCACAGAACTTTGTTTGCAAACTATTGAAAAAATTACTATGCACCATAAACAGAAGTGAATGAATGAGGACAATAACAGAGAATGATTGATGGACTAAAAGTGCACCATGCAAAAAGATATTGATAATGAACAGGGTATTGAGACAAACTTTTTTATTAAAGCTGGTGGCTTGTGCAGTGTGGTGTGAAATTGACAGTGGATGTTTCAGGCAATTTTGACCAACTCTCATAATAGAGAGGAATTTCTTCATGTCTAGATAGTAGTTCTTTTGACCATTAAAATATTATCAAAGGTTTTCGAGCAATTAGATATTTTCAGTAATAGGTTTTAGCATGTGATGAAACTCACTTCGTTTTCTTAAACTTTGTATCCAAAGGAGATACAATAAAGCTATAAACTTATTGCAAACTTTTAGCAGGGTAAGAATGCCTTATTTGCACAATGCTGTGTCCCTATTGATCTTTTTTATCTTTTCTGATATTATGAGATAAATATAACTTTTCACAAAGTAGATACTTCTGATGAAAGCCATGATGGTCCCTTTGTAATTGAATAGTTAACGTGGCATTTTGAGCATCATTTCATAAACTTATCAAACCTTTTGTTTCATAGGTCACCTGTGTCAGGTCGAGTCATGTATGGATCCTCTCCGACTTCACAGTCAACATTCAAAGCACCAGGTCTGTATTAAGTAGAAAATTTGATCGGCAGAATGGGGATTGATTAGACAAGGTCTTCTACTTTATAGTAAAATGTTTTTGGTTTTTTTTAAAAGAAAGAAAAGGAAAATTTAAGAAATAGAAAACCACTCTTATTAAATATTAAACAAATACTTGATAATAAAACATGTAATTCGATGTTTCAACTTTCCTCTTAATTGAATATATATTTACAAGTTGAAAACATGCAAGTGTATTGTATGGTTAAGGTAAAACAATACAAGATTGCAACTGATTTTATATTTGATTAGGGCAATCATTTATCACAAGGTGACAATTTTATCTGCATTTATGGTTCAACCCTTCTTTTACAGGTAAAACACCATCTCCATCAAAATCAAGGCACATTTCCCCGTATCCAGTGAAATCACCATTCCAATTATCGTAAGTGAAGTCTTGTTTATTCAAAGATAGCAATCATGGACTTAGCATAGCATAGCAAGGTTTAACGTCCCGAAAGCATTCAGTGCTGGACATTATATCAAGACAGCCACGGCCTTTGATAACCAGTTATGAACTCACTGGTTGCAGACCCACCAGGATACAAACCTGGGAGTGGGTGAGAGGACAGCATTAACCACTACACCATGGAGGTACCACAGATATGTGGGGTATCAATTGTATAAGTTACCTTCACTCTAAACAAGAAAAGCTTGTGTAATATGCCTCTATATCAAAAATCATACTTTAATAATTAAGCCAACACCTGGTAAATTGTATTGTGATTTAAAGAGGGTTATGCTCAAAGTTGCGCATTTTCTCTGCAACCAATGAAGTGACACCAGGTTGTAGCAACCACAGATACATGGAGTATAGACTGTATTAGTTACCGTCACTCCAAACCTAGAAAGCTGGTGTTATGCCTCTTTATCAAGAAATATACTTTAATACTAATTAAGCCAACACATTCTTAAATTATATTATAATTTAAAGAGTGTTATGCTCAGAGTTTCAAACTCTCCTGCAAAGCGGACACTTGTCTCTCTGCTATTCATTAGAGCTGTGAACGTTTAGGGATTTTAGTAAACGTGTACACGCCAAAAAAGCGGCGTGTATCGTGTACACGAGTTTAGTACCGTAATTTTCGGAAATACACCAAAATTGCTCCAAAACTACAAGGCGAAGTAAAAAAATCGCGCAACCAGTATGGCATTAGCACTGACTGCATTGCCCAAATAGACGCTGAGTTTTGCTTTCCAAATCGCAAAAACTTTACTTCTACAGTATAAATCATCATTTCTATGGAAAATATGCATGGAAATTCAGTTTAGAAAGAACAGATAACTTCCTTTCAATGTCATTTAAACTCAACATCGGGTAACTTTTTTGTCCTATTCGCTACGGCTTTCAAAGTTCTGTGAAAATCTTGCATACTCGAGGCCTATGATATACCTCGCCGTAAAACATTTCAAAACTACGCTACCACCACCAGGAAGTTCTGAAATATCAGTCCTCTCGAAAAGATGGCCGCCATCTTTGCGAAGCATGCAGAATTTCAGCTCTCTTAAAACCTTTTTCTGTTCGTTATTATGCAATATTTTTTCTTTCTTGCAAAATTTATTTGACTCATCAGGTAATATTTACATGCAAATGTACTGATTGTCACGATTTAAGTGTTTTTTGGTCGATAAAACGGGCCTTGATTGCGTGGGTTTTAAAGCCTTATAAGTTATAGACTAACGTTAGGCCTATTGTTAGTTTCACTGTTTACTGCTGCACTTTCGCGGTGCATTTTACAAGTTAAATTACTCAGATTTCGGCGAAATCAAAGTGCATAATATCCCCATTCATTGGTGATTACTGCGCATTTGTGATTCGCACATTTAAAAAGGATTATGCTAATCGGGTTTACAGTTTGTGAAAAGTCAATTGATTGAGATTTTGTCAGCTGAATGTGTGTGTGATTTGAATCATGAATATTGATTTTCAACAACAAGACACTATGATGTATGAAAAACGATTACTCGCAATGAAGTATTTAGTAAACGTTTACAAGATTTGCGAGCGTGTAGCGTGTACACGCTAAATGGTCACAGCTCTAGTATCCATGGTCCTTTAAAAGATCAAGCAAATCCATAGACTATTTTTGTGGATTGAAAACTTATTGAAAAAATGATTGGATTTGTTTGTTTTTACAAATGTTGTTGAAAAGAGGAATATTTGATTTGATGTTTTCTTTTTTTCTTTGTCACAAGTGATGGGCGCCTCAATATTCGTAACAACAAATGAATAAATGCATGGTGACTCATGGCAGTAGAATCTGTAAGGAATTGATTATTCTTTAATAAAGATTGACTTCAGGTTGAATATTTATTACATGGTTATAATCTCCACAAAGCAATCAATGATGGTACATTCTTTATGGTGGTGTATTCAAACCTTTCTCATAACTTTAAACATTTTTTTTCTCTTTTCTCAGACCAGTAGATACAAACAGAAGTCTGCATTCTGTAAGTACATGCTAGCTATATGCACATTTTATATTTTTAAATTACAACATGAGATCAGCTAGTGTGGAAGTGATGAAAATGTCAATATAAGAGCATTCCCCTTCCCTACTTATTCCTAATTGTTCCCGTTTTGCCTAAAAATTGGATCTGATTATGGAATTGTTATATTTTGTTATCTATGCACTTTATACTTCGTACTACTGTACCTTCTAATTCTGTGGAGTTTCTACTGTATATAACAGTATTTAACAATCTCTGAGCATCATGCCATTTAAAAAGATGTTATGGTTAAACTATGTGTTTATTTTTTGTAGGCTCAAATATATGCAGGTTGCACACCCCCTGGTCCAGCAAGAGTCAGTGTCCGCACACCTCCAGTGAATGGTCGAATTGGTCAGTATTTTGAAATAAAAATCGCTTATTTTTTAAACATAAAATGAGCATCAGAGGATTCAGCTTATAAATAAAATAATACTGTTGCAACCATAAGCACGATTTGCTCACCTAAAGTGGGGTGGGGAATCATAAAATTACCCTAAAATACAAAAGAATCACCATACAAGAGATATAGATTAGGAAAAAAATGTGGGATTCCCCCCTGCACCTTCTGACTGCAAAAATGTAATTCCACCATTTTCTCATTCCAGTATTGTTTATTTATGAGGGTTTTCTTTTCCGTTTTGTGTAAATTAAATGTTTGTTTGTTTGTTTGATGAGGGCTTAATGGCACCACGGTAGCCCCTTGCACCTTCTGACTGCAAAAATGTAATTCCACCATTTCCTCATTCCAGTATTGCTTATTTATGGGGGTTTTCTTTTCCGTTTTGTGTAAATAAATGTTTGTTTGTTTGATGAGGGCTTAATGGCACCACGGTAGCGAGGGTCAAATTATGCCTGAGAGGTTAGATCATTCCAGAGGTAGGAAGAAAAAAAAACAGGGGTGATTGAGAGAAATACAGAAACTTAAAGCCAGAAAGCTGGGATTGAAAGAGGAAGTGCATGGGTGAAAGAAAAAAAAAAGTAGAGAGGTGAGGGGGATGGGAGAAGAGGACTAAATATGGTTGTAGAGGGAAGCATGATGAAGGAAGGAGATCATTTTAAATGACGTTATCAGAAGTTCGAGTTCAGGACAAAGCAATTCTTGAAGAAAAGTCCCATGAGCAATGAAGACTGTTTTATTTATATAGAAAAAAAGTTCAATCCTTGGGGCCTACAAAATATCTAATCCTAGCTGTGCTCCCTTACAGTAAACTAGCTTGCAGCCAGCTTGCAAAAAGTAACATTTTTAGCTTGTGCAAACTTGCTGTAAGCTATATTTTTCTTTAAGGGCTACCTCACATAGCTTAACCATGATCATTTCCCTCTTCCTACGTCTTTCATTTTCCCATTGTAGGTACAGTTGGTACCCCAACTTCTCTTTCCATGTCAATTGGAAGACCCTTGTCTGCTTCCGCAATCAGGTAAAGTGACTTGTGGGGTGCAGGAATAAGATTAGTATGAGAAAGCTGATTCATTTGATTTGTGTGAAAAATGTTGTAAAGTGAAGAGTAAGTGTACAGTACAAGAGGAAAACCCAAGTACTTTGCGGTGGTGTAGATCCGTACAAAAAATATGTGTGTGTGTGTGGAAGAGGAGGGGGAAATAATTGCATTTTATTTCCAAATTTTACTGTGCAAAAAACCCGTCAGGTAGGCCTATTACACGTCACAAAAAAGTGGGGGATATACCCCCATTATCTATGCCGGTGCCAAGTAGAATCTACAGACTAAAAAAGTAATGGTCAGGTGGAGAGGGAAACACAGGGACTTATAGGTTTGGACAGCAAGGGCATGTTGTATTTCCCAAATTTGGTCACATTGATTTATAAGAAATTTACATAAAACGGATCACTGAATTGTTGAGGTTAGGAGCCATGTTGGTGTATATATGTTTGGGAGCACATTTCCCTCCATGTGTTTTTGAATGAAGGAAAAACAAACTTTTTAAATAAAATTCAATTTTCAGTTCCACTGGTTGGTATACACCTGGATCTATGGATCTTGGGTCTGGAAGAGGTAGCATGTCACCTTTAGGCGCTTAGTCCTGGAAGCAACAGGTCTAACTACACTACACCTCAAAGAACACCGCCAACAAATTACAGTCTCTCTCAACCCACAAGTGAGTATTCAGATGTTGTTCTACATATAAATACCATTTACTAACATCAAAAACACAGGTTGAATATCGATGATTAAATTTGTGGCTTTGATTTAAAGCTGTTTTCATTCATTCTTTTGAGCTATGATATTTCTTTACATCATAATGACACATTTATCAAGCAACTTAAGTCATCCATTATATAGTGATACAATGAATCTCTTGCACCTCTCATGGTCCAACATCAGCTGCCTTAGTTCCTCCCCACTCTCCTCGGTGTCTTCTATTGATTCACACCCTCACTTAGCACCATTATGCTCCCATAGCAGAGTTTCTGTACTTGGCTCATTAAACTAGAATCCTTGTTTTTAAATACTTGTATTTTCTAGCAGCAAAACAAATTGAAAAACATTTTCTCAATAAATGGAAATATATAAGAAGCATATCCCTGTATAGTATAGTGGATTTGTCTATACACACTGATGGTCATTTCTTGAAGTTTATCCTTAAGAGTCCACTTTTGAAATGATAAAATAATGAGAATCTTATTTTTTACTTTGTTAACAGTTAACTTCTTTTATTTCTACAGCTTCTTCAAGGTATTCTGACCAAATAACAAGACAGGTAATAATGTTTGTTTGTTTGTTTGTATATATATTTTTTAGCCTGAAGTATTTACAGATTTCAATTTATGTTTCTACTTGGGGTAACCTAACCTAAAACTTCCCTACTCTACTTTTTTTCATTTTCAGCTTCATGAAAATCAGAAAATACCACTAATGTGAGTAAAATCTCTTCAAATATAAATTTGATACAATATTATTGTGTATTATTTGTTTTTTACATTCCACAGCACAAGACAGTATCATGTTAATTTTATGCAAATATGTATGTAAATTTTGGCCATACCTAACAAACAGAATTATCTATTCATAAATACTGAAAAAAGTTATTGCAAGTCTTTATTGAATGATTTATAATTTGTATGATATTTAGTGTGGTGTGTGGATTATATTTCTATGGGCTATAGCAATCTTTTTCCCTAAAACAGGAATCCACAAATCAACCAAAAGTCAATTTGTTTAACAGGCAGGAGTATCTGAATTCATGAGGAAATAACTATCTTTATGAGGATTGGTCCATCAATCATTCATGGGTTTTGCACAAAGTCCTCCCGAGCATATAATGTATATTTAGGCCAGCCAAGGACTAATCTGATTCGCTTTACTGAACAGTAATTACGTGACTTGAGCCCAGATGAATGACCTACTGTGTACAGCTAGTGTAACAGTAGCTGGTTGTTAACAAGTGAACTGTAAATTGACTATGTAGATGTTGTCAGTTAAGAAGGTATAGATTACCCCTGTATTGTGTATGGTGTAACAATAGCTGGTTGCTAGTCAATGAATTGTGAAGTCTCTCGGGTTGAATGGTGTGGATTACCCCTGATTTTGAGAAAATAAAGGGTGTTGGGGTCTAAGGGCCAAAAATTCTTAATGTTGTGGTAAAAGTAAATAAGATTGCCTGTGGAATTTTTTTGTATACATGCAATGCAAATTTTGCTGAGTTCCAAGTTGTCCTCCAGGCAGGTAAATTAAATTTCATGGTTGCCAGGGCAGCCGGACATATGATTTGTCGATGCTGCCCTAAAATCATGGCATCATACATTTTTTTGTTCTATCCTTTTTCACAGATCCACCCCAGGAATGAATGGAAGTTACAGCATGAGCCAGCGTTGAAAGCCGCTTCTACTACTGAATTGGATCATATCTGAATACAGTTATCTCTATCTCATCCCAACAACTCAATTATCCGAACCATATGCTCTAATTCAGCCTGCCTGAATGAGACTCTGCGAGTAGAGGGTAATAGTAAAATAGCTTGCGATAAAGTACATGCAATATACATGACAAATTCATGATGAATACATACATTATCCATGGTAAATTCTGTATGTGTTCATATTGATAGTACTTCACTACATTACCCTCATTTCAATCATTATTTCATGGCAGCTAGTTTAAACTCATGTGAATCTTATGTATCCAAACGTTTTGCTCAGGTATCTGATTGCAATAATCTCTCACTTGTCGTAATGACTCGATTGTCCGAACACCTCAGTTATTCAGGCCATATGCTGAAACACTGATTGAGGCCTAAATAAGGCTCTGAAATTAGGGGGCGATAGTGAACAATTTGTTACAATATTACAAGTACTGTATGTGTTTATATTGATAGTACTTACCTACACTGCCCTCATTTCTATAGTTATAACTCTTTTAATATAGGTTAAATAAAATCTGATACAGATATTTCACATTGTGCAATGCAACGTAGAAATGAATCACTTGGCTGTGGATTTAGAAGTTTGAGGCTTTAAAACAAATACTGCACTTTCCATCATTCTAAGACAAATTTTATTGGGTTTTTCAGCGAAATTAATTGCAACACCGGTCTATTGCATGATTTGTTATTTCTCAGATGGTGCATTTAGATGACTTTAAAAGATCAGGTAGTGATTTTCAAACTTTTTCAATGTGATTGAATGCAGGTCCACAACAGATTTGCTTTGGCCCTTGGGGGTTTACCTAGATGACTGTTGTGCCCCTTCATGCATGGACTCCTCCAGAAGGTTTACATCCCAGGGAAGCTGCCAACCAATAGTACATTTGATAAACTGATGCACACAAGAGCCTTGTTCAAAGTAAACATGTTGCCCCCAGTGCCAGAAATGATATCAATATCTTTTGACCAAAATTAGCCATTCAGCAAAAGCAGGATTATATTTTGGTAACCTCAAGTGCACTTGCTTTGATTCCACTGGTTTTTTAGAGCAAATTTTTGTAAGGGATTTTATGCATCACTGTAAAACAATGAACTGCTTAGCTAGTTGTGAGTTTTGCGATATATTTGCAGTGATGTATGGAACTATCTGTTTTGTATTGTTATGGTTACTTTTCACGGACTGACCTTAAACAGCATTTTTATGAACTTTGTTTCTACAGCTCGTTTTCTTAGACATTAAATGTGATTTTCTTAATAAAGATACGCTCTGATAGATGGTGTGTCAGTTTTGTTTTTCGTGTTTCAACTCTTTACAATCATTTCAGAAAAATATCTTTACATTATGTTTACAAAAATTCTTTCAACAAAAGAAAACTGATATTTACATATCATATATTTACAAGGCAATACTATTTCATTAGAAAAACTACTAAAGGTTTATTATTATATTGTCAACAATAACATTTTGTACGTAATTATAACTCTTAGGTTTTACTGATTTTATAGTCTTGACTAAATATACAATACAAGTGATTGTCAAAATATTAAGACAATCAATTACTGCCCTGGAAGTGACATCACTAGTATCGATCAGGTTTATTTGTGACTGGTCAGGTCATTTTCTTGAGATGAGACTAAAGTTGAGCGAGCAGCTCCTCCAATATTTTATATTATTCAATGGTATATAGAACAAAATGTGTGATGTCACAAGATTAAACTCTCTCCATTGAGGTACTGTGTACAGTTTAGGGCAAAATGAAATACATGTAACTTTCCAGTTGTCAAGTGATGGTCGGATAATAGCGCTGTCACTAAAACATTGTATTGCTATTTATGTTTTGATCTTACATTAAATGGGGAAGATTTTGTAAAATCCAATCGTAACTAACTCATTTTTTTATTTGGGCCTTGTCAATCTTGCTCATAAAGTGTTGACAAACTAAAGCAGTTTTCTAAAATGCTGATACCTTGAATATGCCAAAAAGCACAAGATATGTACATCTGCAAGCAAGCAATCTCTAAACAAATAATGGCGGTATATCGTGTTGATATTACCATTTTTTCAAAACCTTTACAACTGTGCGACCATTTCTCAATGTCTACAGTAGAATTTTGCAACATCCAATGCTATAAAAGCCAAATATACTCTTTGGTAAATATACTTCTAAACTTTGGTACAAATTAACATTTTTGCAGTTTTGGTCATCTGTTATCCAAATCGTGTACATCAACTCCCTCCTCATCAAATGGGATCGGTGGCTGGTTCTGTCTGTTTTCTCTAGCTATTTTCTGTCTAAGCTCCCAGACCTCTTTCATCAGCTCCTGTTCCTTTCTTTCAAAAGTTTTTCTACCTCGGTCCAGGTTGACTGTTACAAAGAAAAGGAATTAACAGACAACAGTCAAAAATTTTACATTGTTTTGGGTAATGTGTGGAGAGTCTCTTTTTCTTTTGTAGGCCACTTGTCACTAACAAGTTGAATCAAAGTAATCTAAGGAAATTAGCAGCATAAAATTTTAAAATGAGATTTTTAGGCTAAGTAACACTGGCAGCTTCTTTTCACAACTTTAAACATGAATACTGGTGTCTTGCTTGATATAGGAAAAAGCTTCTTCATGCTGTTTGAAATCAATTGTTTCTCTTTGCAAATTTGTGTGGATTTTTGTCACATCTCGCACTTCCCAGTCGCTAGAACAATGGAGCATGCACATGATAATGGGGTTGCCCCCACCCCAGCCACAATTTGATATCTATGTGATTTTTATTTTTAATATCTTAGCATGATTTTGCCTCCCTCTCGCTGCCCCCTCCCCCTTCCCTTCCCCTTTCCTTCCCTCACACACTTTTGGTAGCCAACAATTCTGCCAAGTGTCCCTTTAGTGCTTCTATACATCAAATTCAGAAGTTTGGATTATGTCTCCTTTATAGTCAATCATAAATTCTTACTCTGGCCTCCTGCATTGCTCTCGGGAGTCTGCCTCAGTTATTCAGGAAAGTGCTCCCCTGTGAGGAATCCTCTTTATCCATATGATAATCTTCAAAGAAAATCAAAAAGAAAAATGAGCAGATCTGGGGCAAAAGGAAAAGAACTTTACAATCTAAGTTTGCACTCCCATGTTAAACTCAATGTCCATGTCAGGCACAACTCTGCTTGGAATAAAACATTTTATCAACAAAACAAAAGTTTGATAAGAGGCAATGGGCTACCTCATCTTATCAAAGCCAAATCCTATGTCCATGTCATGAGAGATGGTAACGATTAAACAAGGCTCTGGTGAAACAGGAAGGGTTAATCACCCATCCACCAGATTACAAAAACATGGATAAATTATGTTCAACCACTATCTTGGAGAGGAAAATCCTTTGAATAAGAACATGTCTTACAGGGAAAACCAAAATGAGCCTGTAGGATTGAAACTTCTGACACCAAGATGGTCTACTAAATATCAGGCGAAATCGGAAGGTTACATGGTGTCAGCTGGAGACATGCCCAAATAAAGAGAATTGCCCCATGGCCTATGCTCCGACAAGTCAGGTGGGATACCATAAGATGAGCAGTACAGCTTTGAACTTTCTTTGTTGTACAACAACATTAGAACCTGTTTAATATTGGGCATTTTACAGTTTTCCCAATGTTTGGGCCTTGTCTGTAAATTTTAGATCTTGTATGAGTAGCAAGATTGTACAATGTTTTTGCTTTTAATCTTCTGCCAAAAACTTGATACACAAGAGGTAATTCTTAATGCCTCATCTTTCAATGACTTTCAATCACTGGAATAACTATTGTTGAAGTTGGAGAAAACATTATCAAGAATAGATTAATAATAATAATTCATTGCATTTAGATTTGTTATTCACCAAAGTACTGTACAATAGCAGTTACAACAATCAATCATCCACTCATACCAAATCTGGGGACTGCTGGAGCGGGATATGCCCCAGTACAACCACAAGAGCGCAATAAGTCACCAACCAATGAAGTTCTCCTCTGTCCTCTAAATGTTGAGATCCAGACAAGGAAGCCAATTTCAAAGTTCCAAACCTGGCCTCCCAACTTAAAAGGCGGATGCTCTACCACAGATCCAACCAGTTGGTGAAAGATTTTAGAGATCTGATTTATTTCTTATCACCCTTTACAGTTATAAAAAAGTTCTTCAAGCTTAGTTCAATTGTCCATATCTTAAACACTACCACACTTTTCTTGCAAATTTTACAGACCTTTTGTTTTACAAAATTTCTGAAAAGCCACCATGCAAAATGAATTAACGAATCTTGAGTCTCTGCAACTAATCCCTAGTTTGTCAACCTAAAAAACAATCATTAAGATGGTATGGTCATGCCTCAAGATCGAATAGCCTGACAAAGAGAGACAGACAAAGGTGGGAGGACAACATCAAAAATTGGACTGGGTTGAGTTTAGAAGCAGAAAGAGAGACGGGCAAAGGTGGGAGGACAACATCAAAAATGGACTGGGTTGAGCTTCCGAAATCATAGAGAGCATTTGGACAACCGTGAGAAGTGGCCTGAGCTTGTCAGAAAGTCATCGGGGTGCCCCCATGACCAGCTTGGTTATGAGATGAGCGAGTGAGTCCTGCATAAGAGGTATTACTTACTGTTGTTATTTGATGGGTACATTGCCTGTCTCTCGGCTGCTGTGCTCATCCTTCTCAAATCTCGGTATTCATTTTCTAATCTTGAGGACTGTTCCAGCTGATGAAAAGAACAATGTAGTGTGAATGAGAGGAATATTGAAATATATGCCATCACTTAATCCTTGCCCAATATAACAAAGTGCATATTTGGACAGTAGATTCAGGGTACAACAATACAATGGGAAGGGTCAGCAAACACATAGGCACCAAATAAAATCGAGAATTTTGGGCAATTAACCCTTTAATACTCACACGGTCGTGACACGACTGATTGGACATGCACTTTTCAAAAATTATTCTACTTCATCAAATTAGCCCACAGTAGTGATTCTGGTATCATTTGAAAGAGCTCGAATAGTTCTTTTGAAAATGTATTTTTTGATGGAAGTTATGTTGAAAATTTTACCTGAAAACTTGTGAGGAACTTATAAATACATCAATGCATCCAATTCTGGTCGAATTTTGACCGCCCCTAGCTTTCATCAATATCTTTTTTCCGCAAAAGTTGTGAAAAATATCATGATTTGTAGCCTTTTTGAGACCAAAATTTGGTAAACATCAAAGCTTCTGATCGTGATACAATTCCCCTACACAAAATATACCATCAGAAATGTCAATCCACATACTTTCGATTGAAATAAAAATAGAGCAGCTACCCCCTCTTTATTCGTGCCGATATTTAAGTATGAAAACAAATCCACACACTAAGACATATGCAAGGTAGTCTAGCGGTAACATGTGGGATTGTAACGAGTATTGCACCGGATGCGCTGCATTGTTTTCGTGAGTAATTACAGCAGTGAATATTTATTTAATTTTTTTCATTGTTTTTGCAGGTATTCACAAGAAAAAGTACAAGCTAAAAGAAATTGGCCTGATTTTGCCTCAAATTTGCAAAATTTGTATATTTATGTCGATATTTTCTAAAGTTTGACTTTTTTTATTGGAAAGTTTGTTGTCTTAGCATTCATATAAACCAAACTTGTAATGATACAAAACGAAAGGTAAGTTAAGAAAAACAATTTTTTAAAAAAAAAATCCAAAAAATTTCAATCACGTTTTGGACCCCTGGGACTCTTAAGGGTTAAAAAAACTACTGCAGATTTTAAAAGTAGAATATTACAATTATTAGCATAATTTTATATTATTTCCAAGAATGAAAACAAAATGAAGGAATAATTGTTTATTTGTGCTTTACTTTTATCATGGAATAACATCAAAAGCTTCTTTGTATTCGTGTACTTCAGCAACCTCCATTTGTAAAATTTGGTGAAGCGCTTTAAAGACATGTAGACAGATCACTAGCAAATAAAACTGTTTTCTTAGTGGGGGTGAAAAATGCCAGGCAGATAAAACAGTAAAACAAATTTAAATTACTGTGTCATTCATAAGTACATATGTTCCTTACAGATAGTTTTTTACTTTCAACAATAGGAGCCCCAAACTTAGCAATTTTGCTTACAATGACCTACATCACGTGCATGTGATATTTGCTCATTGGTAAACAAAATACTCTTAAAATTACCTTTGCAGCGGTGATGCCCTGCATTATGTTGTGAATTTCTCCTTCCAGCATCTGATTGGCAGAATTGAGCTCCGAGAGCTACAAAGATAATCAAGCAATTATAAAATGTTGTTTATTCTATAATTCCAAAAATAAACACATAAGTATTATATAAAACTTATCAGAAAGAGTTGGTTTGTAAGAATAGATTTATAATTACAAGCATCAGAATCTTAAGTTAAATTATCACTAAATTTCAAAGTAATTTTTGTACTAAAAATTATTGAAAATTCACAGACTTTGAATTTCTTATATTCTTTTTTAAAGTAAAAATATGAGGTGTGATTCAATAACCCTGTCATATGTCTAATTAAAATGTATTTTTATATTAAAGGATTAATCAGTGGTCAAGCAAGTCCATCTTATATGAAAGTCAACTTCAAAAGAAACAAAATGCTGAAGAAAGCATTTAACAATCTTATTCCGTTAGGAGAATTTCAAGTTTAAAGTTTGGTATCATTTGTGTAGAAACAACTAAAATCAGACTAGTTGTGATGTCATGTCAGATTCCCCAGTCTTTATGTATTCTATCATATTTTGACCTGTGATTTTGGAGCTTAAAAATTATAGGATATGTCAAAAAAGTAGTAAAACTGAATCTAGGAAGGGTATTTATAATATACCACCTGAAGAATGTTTGAGGAAAAAATTAAATAAACTTCTGTAAAATACATACAGATTTTGAGGAATCTGAGGCTGTGACATCACAACTAATCTGATTCCAGTCGTTTCTACAGAAATGATACCAAACATTAAACTTGAATATCTCCTTAACAAAATAAGATTTTGCAATGCTTTCTTCAGCATTTTGTTTCTTTTGAAGTCCTCTTTCATATAAGATGGACTTGCTTGACCACTGAAATTCTTTTATGACCACCAAGAACATTTTTGTAAGTTTGCCAAATACAAAGAAATAAATTTCAAGTGGAACAGCCTTTAAATTTTGAATAAACTTTCAATTCAATCTTGCAACAATATTAAAATTCCCCCAATATATCTAAGACATCTTCTGGCTAATCTGCTATATAATTTATCAAACACATGAATGAATTTAGTTCAATGAAATGAGCAAAATTTCTTTCACCTCCATATTTCTGAGTTCCAACTCTAGGTCATCTAGCCTCTTCGATACTGCAGATCCTTTTTGTGAACTGACCTGGCTTGTGTCTGATCTGCTCTTGCTATCTGGCTTTGCAGAAACTGCCGGAAAGATTAAAACCATTAATGAAAAATGCCTTTCTCTCTAGCACTCCTCCCCCAGTCACCCATGCCTTTCTATCTAGCGCTCCTCCCAGTCACCCATGCCTTTCTCTCTAGCGCTCCTCCCCACAGTCACAATGAAAAAAAAGAAATTAAGTGAGCATGACATATAAGAACATGTCTGAAAGTTTTCTTTGTGTGGGGGAGTGACTGAGGGGAAACGGAAATAAGAGCTGTGGAAAATCTTTTTTAATAGGGACACCCATTTCTGTCAATTGCATTTGTTATTTCATTTTTTTATAAGAAAGCCATATACAAGAAAATCTTATCACTTTCATCAAAAATTCTTATTTCATTAACGAGAAGAATTTTAAAAGGATCTTCATTGTGATATCCTTAGAACAACTCAAAATTAATTTTTCAAATTTTTGATGGGTTAAAACTTTTACTTGAATCCTCTTAGCTGTCACCTTCAAAATGTTGTTACTGTTTGATATCATTCATATTCACCAGCTCTTTATGCATGAATTAAAAATTACTTTTATAGTAAGTGCTACAAACAATTGACCTCTCTGAGCTAGTTGATTGACAAATTTTCAAACAATCACCCAACGAATTTGCCCAGCAACAAAATCTGTGAAACTAAGTGAGGCAAAATCCTACGTGGTACTGGTACATTACATCTAGCTAGCAGCACGTGCTCATGCAGTCAATGCAATAGACTGCACAGAACAAATTTCTGCACACACGGACTGAGTGACGACAAGATGGTGAACAAAAATTGCACCTATGGGCCCTCTATACAAGCTTTGTAAATCCGATTCCCATTACCCAGAACGATTAGCCAACAAAATTTTGTTTATTCCTTTTGCTAAAAACTCCAAAGATTCGGAGAAATGCCATAAATGAAAAAACTTGCAGCAGGCCACATGAACATCTAAATGTCAATGCATTGGTCATGCATGATTGCAGATTTGAGGTTTGTTTGCCCATCCTACTTACTGTGTTGCTATGGTGGGTATACTTTCTAAGTCAGAGAGGTCAATTATTCCAAGGATAATTATGAAACAAAGCCACCATCAGTACTCTCAGTGCTTGAAAATTGAATAGAAAGTATTCATTTTTGCAGAATTTGGTTTGTATCATGTTTGCCAAATTCATTGAACAGTGGAGAGATACGACTCAGAAGATACATTCAACACGGAACAAATCTACCAAGCTTACACAGCAATGAGTCTTCATAGCATATGTTGGATTGAAGATAATGGAACATTTTCAAAAAATTAATATTATGCAATCATGCATATTCATCAATTTATGATGAATACATTAATTAATTCTATTCTGTCAAGAATTCTTCAAGGTTGGAAAAATTCCCAAAACTGATTCGAGGTCATTTATCAATTCAGAGGAAATGATAACATTATAAATCAGGAATACTATCAAAAAATGGTCATAAATGTTCCCTTTCCAGCAAACCACAAATTTCAGGGCTCTGTAACTCTCAATTAACCTGGTTTTCCCTTGTCAGGGCTTTGTCCACTGACGCAAAGTTTACAGCTTACAAACAGCAGAGATTACTAAATCTTTATATGTTTGTGGGAAGAAGTGCAAGATTTTTCAACCATGAACTTCTCCTACCTTCCTTTCTTGATGTAGCCTGTCTTTCTCAGCCTCCCACCCTCTGACGGGCCTTCTCCTCTATTTCTTTCTGTTTTCTTTCAGCCTCGTCTTCTATGGTCATGTGATACTGTGTGCTGGCTGCTTCACGAGCCATTTCCTGAAAGAGCAATCAATGTAAAATACAAATATTTTCTTTGAAGTGTATTTAGGCCCCTTGTCATAATAGCGTATTACTGCAGCCAATGCAGCTTCAGACTGTTACTATGCAGGTGACTTTTAACAATAGACCATCCACACTCGGCGCCGCGTATCACTGATTTCTGATGAGCTGGGTAATTCACGCATGAGAGATTTCACGGGCGCCGCGGTATAGGAATTGCCAACATGATAATAAACAGATTAGATGGACACAACTGCCGCGGTATACTATAAAACCATTGTGAAAATATTCACATTTGATGGACGCGACCGCCGTGGCATACAAGTTCATGATCTTCAAAATAAATTTGAAACAGAAAAAAATTGGACCTATCTTCTGTCTTGTCTTCTTTATTCCCAGAAAAATTTCGATTTTGTTTTCCCATATGAAAAACGGATATATTTGGAGAATTATAATCTTAATTGTTGCATCTTTGGGATGTGAGGGCATGAAGAAAGTAAAATAAAATAAGTTTATCCTACCTCACCATGCCATGCCCACCGTGGTTTAACGATTGTCAAAATGAATTGGAGAAAAAAAATAGCAATCTTCTGTTTTGTTTATTCTCTTTAAGTTTCGACATAGTTTTCCCATATTGAAAAAGGCTTAAATCAAATTTTGAATACAAGGGGCAGGAATAAACTGAAATAAAAATAAAAAGTTTATCCTACCTTACCATCCCGAAAATATAAATTAATTTCATATATTCCATATAAATGTGCTACAGTGTGTCTTTTCTTCTCCTCTCTATGTCAAAGATTTTATAATACCCTTGACCCTGTTTTGTTTTCCAATCTACTTATTCCTAATGTAATAGTTGGCCCAGAAGAATTTGCGTTGAAGTTTAGAAACACAAGAATCAATGAATCAAACCAGGGTAGCAATGCAAAGAAATCAAGAAAATTCATATGCAACGATGACCTTTGGCCTATCATTGAAAACGTATTGAACCTTCAGTACATGAGAATGCCCTTACAGCATTCCACTGAATTCAAATTTGGTTCAGCTTCCATATATTTCCTTTTTTTCTCATACAAAATGAAAGATTATCAAACTTTTGTCAAATTAGGGAATGTATTGATGTAGTTTATTTTCTATAGAGGGATTTCATCACGTGACTCTAATACAACTGGACTCCATTTTGCAGGGCAACGGCGTCATTGCGTTTGCAGATCAGTCACATCACACGTACAACAAACATACTACATGCTAACCTACCAGTACCAATTCAGCAAATTTTACTGATTGCAGTTTTTTGCTCACTTCTGATATTTCTTCATATTTTCCTTAAGTAAGTTATATTTTCACCGTAACTTTTAACGTTAATGCTATCTGATTGTTCGTTATACTCAGACAAAGCCTACATACCAGATATAAAGTGCTTGCTGCAAATCCTAGTGTGTAAGGCCTACCATAGGTTAAAAGCCATTGCGTCATACAATAGAAACCCACTTCGAACATTGTGTACAGCAGACGACAGTGGTTTTGACCAACAAAATGGCGATGTAAACAAAGTCACGTGACCTCGTGACGTCAGCTGATACACCCTTATAAGATGTTGAGAATATGGATAGAAAGGTTCAGGTTTTAAGAGGTTGGCAATGGAGTTACGTGACAGATTGTTCTTTGGATGAAACATGTTCGTCTATGGTTATCCTTTGAAGAAATTGTCCTAGTAATGGGAGGGTAAAAGGAAGGGAAAAAATCATACTTGCTGCAACGATTGCTTCTGAGCTTGAAGCTCCATTCGTCTGATCTCGACATCATCGATGGCCGCTTGTGTCTCTTGATCCCTCATCTGCACCTGGTAATCAATACAATTGCATGGTAGTTTCAATTTCCCAGTAACATGTTGTATCAAATATTTACTTGAACAAATATTTTGATATGTCATAGAATGTTTTCATAACAGTCCACAAAATCATGTCAAATAGACGTATTTACAGTGAAGAAAGTTTTTAGTGACATTCTTGTGAAGAAAAAAAAACTACACAAAATGTTTTAAGAATTATTCTATACAATCATTTCATTTGAAAATATGTTATCAGGATATATTCATGACCTTAAATTTTGATATAAAAAAAACAATATGCACAAAATGTTTTTGAAACATTTTGTATTTGGTAGGTATTGTTTACTCAACAGTGTTGGAATAAGTATGACAGCACATTGTGATTGGATCAGAACTTTCAGAAGGGACACACCCTAATTGATCTCTCTAAGTTAGATGATTGATAGCTTTTTCAACAATCACCACATGAATTTGCTCAACAACAAAATCTGCATAACTAAGTTGGGACAAAAATTCTACACGATACTGGTACAGTACAACTAACTAGCAGAATGGTTAGCAAACAGAATTTTGTTGATATTCCTTTTGCTAAAAACTTTAAAGATCCAGAGAATTGGCATAAATGGATCAAAAGTTACGACAGGTCACATGAACATCTAAATGTCAATGAATTGGTCATGCACGATTGTGGATTTGAGGTTTGTTTGCCCCACCTAGTTAACTGCGTTGCTATGGTGGATGTGGCCTTTTTCTGTACTTAGTGAGAGCAAATATCAAAAGAGAGCTTGAATAAGAATCCATCCAATCAAATTATGAGAAATTATCTACTTACCTTTCTACTGATTTCATCATCAAGTCTGTTAAGCTCTGTCTCTTTTTGCAGCTGTTGGCTCTGCATGAAGCGATGTCGAGTTTTATCCAAAAGATTTAGCTCTCTCATTCTTAGCTCTCTTCTCATGGCCTGCAATCTAAAGATTGGTATACAACAAATGTGATTAGACTTTCATGACAAAGAAATCACATTTTTATAAATTCCCATATTCAGCAGGTGTCATTCAAATGAAATACATATGAAAAAGTCCAGCAAAAGTCATTATAACTTAATTTGTGAATATTTGAACTAAATTTTCTTTAAAATCAGCTAAAATGTCATAAATATAAACAATATTTATGGCAAGATTGTTTCCCCAAAAGAATTGTATGCCTATCAATATTGGGTATGAATAACACTATCTTCTTAATCTACAACATACAACAGCTATATCCAAATTAATTTTTCTGCCCTACCAAAGTCTGATTATTTTTTTTTAATGGGCCAATGGGCGTTGATTCTTGACACAACTGTAAAACAACAAACTTGCATTTACAACAATGACACAATAGCTTCCTAAGAAATATTCATCTAGTCCTTCAAATCCAAATCCAATTCCAAATTTAACCTATTCCTTTGCATGCTCTTGCTTCTTCTTTCATAGCACCCATATTCCATCACAATGATTTCTCCCAACCTCTCCTAACTACAGTATTTTCCTACCCATTCCCATGCTCCAATAGAGGTGCAGTGGCTCAGTGGTTAAAGGAGACATGCTTGTATTTGAAAGGTACCTGGTTCGATCCCTGTCGTGAGCGCTGCATTGTGTCCTTGAGCAAGACACTTTACGCTATGTGCTTCAGTCCCCTCAGCTGTAAAATGAGTACAAGCACAACTGGAGAGTTATTCTGCAATGGACTGGGGGAGTCATATACAGGGGGGTCATGTACTCTCATCCACTTGCGCCATTAAAAGTGGGGATAAGCACCGGCTCTATGAGCCTGATGGCTCGGATGGATTTAGCTAGCCTCCCATGCTCCTACTCAACAGTAAAGACATCTTCTAACAGCCTCTTTTCACAAACAAACCCAACATTTAAACTTTTTAATCATTAAATACCTCCTATGAACATTTACTAAGTAGGAAAAGATCAAGCTCCGCCCACCTGATTCTTTGATCTGTTATCTTCTGCTCCTCCTCCCCAATCAATTTCCGCCTCTGTTCCTCCGCCTCTTTCAAGAGTTCTTGCTGCCTAAACCATGCCTCTTCCTCCTGATGTCTCCTCTCAAGTTCCTTCTCCATCTCAGAAGCGGCCTGCCTCTGATGCAAGTACTCCAGTTCATCCTTTCGAATTCTCTCCCTCTCTTGTGCCTGCAAGAATAAGAAGAAGTCATGAATATTCATAGGAATAATTTCATTCGAAGCAGAAGGAATCTTTAAAAACAAACTGCTCTTTTTTTCTTCTAAATTTCAACACTCAAAACTGTTCTGTGCAATCATATCTTTAAGTAAATCCATTGAGTTATATCAAATTTTTAGGAATCCCATCCACAAAACAATATGCTAATTTTTTTCTTTATGAATGTCAACAAAAAAACTGTTGTTGTGCAATCATCATTTAAATGAACCCACTGAGGTATATATCATTTTAGGGCATCCCACCACCAGTTCATCCTTACAAATCTTTTCAAGGTCTCTTGTGCCGAGCCTGCAAGAATAAGAAAATCCATCCATCATAAATATTCATTCAGATAATTTCATTTGCAGCAGAAGGATTTTTTTGAAACAAACTTTTATTTTTTCTGAACTGAATTTCAACACACAAAACTGTTAGCTCAAATATATTCATCAAGTTTTATAATATTGACAGCAGTGTGACAATTAACCTTTTCTCGGTTTAATGATTGACAGCTTGTTTTAATCAATCACCGACGAATTGCTTAGCAACAAAATCTGCATAACTAAGTGGGGGCAAACATCCTATGTAGTACTGGTGCAGTACAGCTAGCTAGCTGTGAGCGATCATGTAGTCAGTGCAACTTACTGTACAATACAAATTTCTGCACACACAGACTGAGTGACGTGACGGCAAAATGGTGAACAAAAATTGCGCCTACGGGCCCACTGTGAGCTTTGTCAATCTGATTGCTGTTACCCAGAACAGTTAGCAAACTGAATTTTGTTTATCCTATTTGCTAAAAATTCTACAGATCCTGAGAAGTGTCATAAATAAATCAAAGCTTGCGGCAGGCCTCGCGAACATCTAAATGTCAATGCATTGGTAATGCACGATTGCAGTTTTAAAGTTTGTTTTCCACACATAGTTACCACATTGCTATGGTGTGCATGGCCTATTTGGAAACCTGGAAAGGTTAATTGCCATCTCCCCCCATCCACAAAACAAGATTGTTCAAATATTTGTTTCGCTTACATTTCACAGACAGACCATATTGATTATAGCAAAGTGTATACCTGATCTGCATAACGAGCAGATTGGGTATGCTAAACCTATAACACCATGTTTAATCTCATCCACTTCTTGCCCCAGGCCAGCCAAGTTATAAAAGCAAACACATAAGATCCTGGAGCAACATAATGATGTAATCTGTAAGAAATTTGTAGGCCTGATCTGCTTATAGAGCAGGTAGGATAGACCATGCAATGATTAATTTCTTTCATAAAAGTCTTAAAACATCAAAAGTGGTATGCAAGGACAATTACCCATACATGACAATCCTCACCCCCATCCCTTCCCCTGCCCACCTGATCCTCTCCCCACCCCATCCCTTCCCCTCTCCACCCATTCCTCTCTCTCCCCACCCCCATCCCTTTCCCTCCCCTCCCGTTCCTCTCCCCACCCCCATCCCTTCCCCTCCCCTTCCCCTCCCTAACCTCTTCCACCAATAAGATATGCCAAATATGTTTAGTTTATGTGATAAAAAGACCCAACAAATCACATCTGTTGTGCATGGACCACCATACCTAATAATCTACAATAAATTTTAGGTATCTGTTTAAGATGGAATACTGTCCCTTGGTGATAGGCTCAAAGTCCTCCAGCATCCTCCAAGGGTGAATATCATCCAGTGTAGAATCTTGAAGACTGTATGCAATGTGATGACAGCTCTTACCCACCCCATCCTTTCCCGCTCCTATCTTCATCCACCAAAAGATGTGTCAAAATATACTTAATTTATTTGACAATACCTCACCCATACCTGATCCTGAAAATCTACAATAAATTTTGGACACTTGTTGAAGATGGGATACTGCCCCTTGGTGAGAGGCTTGAAGTCCTCCATGCATCCATTAAGGATGGATATCATCCGGATGGCATTTCACCTTTATCCACAAAAAAGATATTTCAAAATATGCTTAGTTTATGAGATCAAAAAGGACCCAACACAACATATATGTTGTGCATGGACCACCATACCTGATAATCCACGATAAATTTGGGGTACTTGTTGAAGATAGGATACTGTCCCTTGGTGAGAGGCTTGAAGTCCTCCAGCATCTGCTGAGGATGAATATCATCCGGAGTAGAGTCTTGCAGATTGTAGGCTTCCTTTATCACATTTCCAACGTCTACTGTATTGCGATGATGGAAGAAGTACTGTTTACGATGACATAGAAAATGTTTGCACATGAAATATTTAACACCGATTTTAGCGAAACGTGATTACTTCAGCACTTTGACCAATCAACTGCTGGGAAAATTGTTCCTCTGTAACCCAACCAATTAGCTGCAGATTCTGTAGGAAAAGTTGTAGGCAACAATGTGCACATGTATGAACTCAATATACATGTATAACACATGTCTGATGAGCATTTGGAAGCGTTTTCTTTCTACGCTTCCTCCCATACCTTGCATGAACTGTGCAGACGGCCAAGAATGTCCAGTATTTCATTGGTCGATAAGATTCCCCCCAGTGAACGATTGGTCCATTATGGACATCTGAATTTCAGCCATGTGACATTACTTAGTTTTTCGGAAATTGATGATTCAGATTTGAAAAGGCCTAAAACGCAAACAATGCTGAACAGAATTTATAAGAAGCTAAAAGATCTATGTAAACATAGCGTCGTGTTGTGTGTGCACACTTTGAAAAGATAATCAAATATACATAATTCCACCAAATAATTGTGCATTTCAAATATGGTTGATAATGATACAGATTATGTAAGCATGTGATGTAAAGCTAATTAATAATTAGTTCCCTATCCCCAAAAGCATTTTTCACCTTCTCCTGGTCTTTGTTTAGATTATATTCCTCAATAAATTTATGGCTACTGAATGATTCTGAGACATTACCACAGTCCACAGTCACTGCTGGTTCTTATAAAAGTATTACTAAACCTGTATTTCTAAAAGTGAGCCTAAACTTTATCACTGTATTATTCAAGAAAGCCTAAATTAGATCTTTATCTTTATGGCAAGCCTAGATATTAGCCCAGGATTTTTAAGATTAACCTAATTTAGCCCTGGATTCTTGAAGTAAGAGTTGATCCATATGTCAGTCTTATTAATCCTAGAATCTTGAAACAAATTCAACTTGATCCTAATTTCTTCACTTATATCTAATTTATCCTCTGCATTCTTGCAGTAATAGCCTTTAATCACTCCTGGATACTAAATTTATGCCTAATTCAGCACCATTTTATTCACCCCTGGATACTAAATTTATGCCTAATTCAGCACCATTTTATTCACCCCTGAATACTAAATTAATGCCTAATTCAGCACCATTTTATTCACCCCTGGATACTAAATTTATGCCTAATTCAGCACCATTTTCCTACCACTAAATCCTACTACATTCCTGATGGAAGTTAACTTTAAAACAGGATTCTTGAGGAAATCCTGGTTAGCCCTTATAAATTTTCTTAGCTCTATATTCTTCAAGTACGCTTAATACCTCACCTTGGAATCTAAATAAGCTTTATCTACAGTAGTCTTGTATTGTTATTCATGTATAGCTCAGTTCAAAACAAGATATTTTAAGTGAAAGGAGTGCATATCTTATGTACATTCTTAGAACTTCACTCAAAACTACAATCAGCAATATTACAAATTCTTCAAAGTGAAATGGGCTTCACTTTCCACAAGTTCTTGAAAGTCATTTACATGTAAAAATGTTCTTGAAACAAACACTACTTGAAGAAGTACAAAAAACATAGTTTGATACCTTAAAATCTTCTAGGTCTGTGCATTGCAATAATGCCTGTCTGGAACTAATGATATAAGCCACGATGACAAAAATAAGAATGATGGATGCTGGGAAAAGACGTTATCGCAGACTTTCAGCCATTCGTCTTTGGTGACAACCTCTGACAGCCATGTTTGAAGGAGGGGCCAAGCGTATATCTAAAAGAAAATGAAAAAGATTAAAGAAATCTGGATCAAACTAGGTAACCATTTTTTTTTTTTTTTATCTAAGCTTCTACTGAAGATTTATAAAAAAAAAATAGAATTTCATACTCCTAATTCCAAGTGTAAGTTTATTGTTCAAGCATATCCATCTTCTGAAATAGTAAGTTCATAGTAATAATAAAAATAATCCTATATAGCACCAAATCCTGTACATAACAAAACAAACAGCTCAGGGTGCTTTATAATATGATTAAAAAAAGTATGATATCACTTCCTGTAAGTGATTTTTTCGTTTGCATTAATATTATTGCAACAAATGTGACAAACTCTCACTATTTCCCAGTTCTCATAAAAGCAAGATTTCCGACAACTTTCTTTGCTATTCTCTTTCCTTACTGCCCTCTATGATATACGATGAACAGGAATCCCTTATAATTCAACCTTATTGCTCCAATCCTTACCTGTGAGGAGACTTTGTATTGCACAAAGTGATTCAGGATCTTCTTGTCATGGTGGGCCAGAATGTTCTCAATCATAGACAGCATGTTGATCGGAGGGTTGGGGAAATATTCAAACCAATGCTGGCTCCAATTCACTGAAACAAAATGAGACAGATATATTTTAAAAATATCAAAATCACAAACTTCCTGAAATAAGTGATGAGACCGCTTATCTCAATTAAAATTAGCACTCCACAAATCAATAAGTAATTCACTTCATAATATTGATACTTAAAGGACTGGTGACGTGTAGAAGCAAGTTTGCTTTAAACTGATGCTTGACATTCACTGAATACTTTGTAACCTCTACTTCTAAAAAGTAGTACTTGGAAAAGTGTGAAAATTACGTTATTTTTAAGTTCAGAATAACCACATTGACGTGGCAAGTTGTAGAACCCCTGCAGAACTGCTGTGTAAATGCACACAAGGTAATTACAGACAGACCTAAAATGTCGTCAGCAAAAAGTTTGGAAATTTCATCCTCTGATAACTCAGATACAGAAGATTCCTTTTGAGAATTCGACGGAGACATTATAGACCCCCATAGTATACCTGAATATGCAATCCAACCATAAATGTTTGAAATATTACTGGGGGAAGTTAGCTACTCTGACCCGGCTGAATACGAAATTCCAGACCGACAGGCTTACGTACATATCACAACAAATCCTTCTTGAATACCTTCACAACACTGCAGATTTGAGGTAACTTACTAATACATTTTGGAAATGCCACTCAGTCCCACCCAGGACATGCACTGATTCATACAATTCTCTCCTTTTCATCTAAGCTATACCATCATGCAATCTATTTCCTAGAAATCACTAAAAGAAAGCTAAAAGCTTAGGCCTACAACTGGTCTCGAGCTAGTAGTAGCCAATAAATACAAACATACACTCATTGTATGTGTAGGCCTACATATGGCCAGTCGCAGATAAATGATATTACTCAACTTGACACGTTACAAAATTTTAATAACAGAAATTAGAATAGGAAGTTAAATCGTTTATATGTGCGGCAAAAAAGGGGTTTTCTCAAATTGTAAAAGACTAAGACATTTTTCAAACTACATATGTATTAGAAAGTTATTCCAAATTTAAAAAATAGATCGTTTGATGCCAAAATTTCTTGAGGGCGTACTATTCTGGAGACTCTAGAATATTTAAACACACTTTTCCTACATGTGACAGTTTTGATAACCTTTGATATCAATGTTCAAATTGACCGTAATAATTTTCTAATCAATATTTAATTCATTTTTCAACAACACAAGTATTACCAAATTTAAGTCTCATCGCAGTTCAAAACATTGACTGCAATTTTTCAGATTTTTTTTCTTTAAAAATTAATTTTAACAACTTTCCTTTCAGTTTCTAACACTCAAAGTTTGGTTTATATCAATGCTAAGACAATCAACTTTTCAATAAATAAAAAGTCAAATAAAAGAAAATATCGACAAAAATATGCAAATTTTTGACAAAATTAGCTAATTTTTTATAAGCTTTTTTGAACTTGTATTTCTTCTTGTGAATAATGAAAATGGAGGATTTCTTTACATATTTAGTTTGTGAAATTTCCTTTCCATTGATACCAGTCTAATTTTTTTCTCAAAGCAAAACATGCAAAAACAATGAAAATAAACAAAAAATTAATCACCCCTATAAATTACACACGTAAAACAAAAGCTGTGCGTCCGCTTCGGGTTTTGAATCCGGTCGTACATGTTGCAATCTCACACACTATTAACGCTACCACACACTAACCGCTACACTACACTGGGTATGCTTTAGTGTGTGGATTTGTTTTAATACTTAAAATTCGGTCTGAACAAAGAGGGGGAAGTTTCTACTTTTTATTTTAATTGAAAATATGTGGAATAAGCTTTCTGATGATATTTTTGGCATACGGTAGTTCTACTGCGATCAGGAACTACAACTTTTGTCAAAAAATTAGTTTTAAAAAAAGCTAAAAATCTTAAAATTTTGCAGAACTTTTGCAAAAAAAAGATATGGATGATAGAGGCAGTTAAAAAGATATGGATGATAGGGGCAGTCAAAAAGATATGGATGATAGGGGCAGTCAAAAAGATATGGATGATAGGGGCAGTCAAAAAGATATGGATGATAGGGGCAGTCAAAATGATATGGATGATAGGGGCAGTCAAAAAGATATGGATGATAGGGGCAGTCAAAAAGATATGGATGATAGGGGCAGTCAAAAAGATATGGATGATAGGGGCAGTCAAAAAGATATGGATGATAGGGGCAGTCAAAAAGATATGGATGATAGGGGCAGTCAAAAAGATATGGATGATAGGGGCAGTCAAAAAGATATGGATGATAGGGGCAGTCAAAAAGATATGGATGATAGGGGCAGTCAAAATTTGACTGAATTGATGCATTGATGTCTTTGACAATCTCTCATGGCTTTTCAAGCAAAAGCTAGGTCTGGAAGTATTGCAAGTAAGATTTTGAAGAAGTTTTGTTAAATTTTGTGCATTTTTTTAATTCTTTTTTTTTCAACCCATTTTTTTCTCAAAAATCTTCAACATAACCCCCATCAAAAGTTACATTTTCTAAAGAACTAATCAAGTTCTTTGAAATGATACCACAATTACTGATGTGGGCCTATTTGATCAAGCAAAATAATTTTTTGAAAAATCCATGTCCGAACCAGTCGTACCACAACTGATTGGGAGCAGAAGGGTTAAATGAGACCTCCTATACTTCAAAATTCCCAATAAGTAACAAAAACGGTACACTTTCTCGATCCAGAGTTCCTAATTCCACAACAGCCTAGGAGCAATTAGAACACTAGTACAAGGGAGCCATTGACAAGGGAAATGCAATCCTAAACATCTGTGATGTTCAGAATAAGGAGAAAATGTCCAATCCAAGCTAATTATATATCAACTTGGATGAAAGTATTCACAATTTTAAAGTCACACATTAAGTAACATTTTGTTTTGCTTTCATATTTTTAGCACATATCTCTTCTTTCTTAATATCTATCAACCAATTTTGGCACTAAACAGCCATGTCCTAATAACACCAAATCTCATATTTTTTTAAAGAAAATGACTTGATTTAATCAAAGTAATTTGACTTACCAAGCACAGTAGCAATCACCTCAAAACACACAAGCTGGTTATTCTGAAAGAGTTTCACAAACGGAAAAGCAAGCGAGGGCAGGTAATCTACTTCACCAAATATGGCTGACCAATGGGCTAAAGCAGACAAAGTCCTGAAGAATAGACAAAATGGTTTATCTCAGGTTTTATAGTGAGGTTGAATTTACTAAACCTCGCATGTGTTAATTTTTTAAGTTCATTTTGGGTGACAATGGATAGCAAACTTCCAAAGTTATTTATCACTGATTGCAGACAGTTAATAGGTATAATGCCAATATAAGCAGCGCTTAACGACAGTCAGATTTTCACCACAGAGGCAGAGGAGCCTTTATCAGCATAAGATAATGCCAAAATCAGCAGCACTTAATATCAGTCAGATTTTCACCACAGAGGCAGAGGAGCCTTTATCAGTATATGATAATGCCAAAATCAGCAGCACTTAATATCAGTCAGATTTTCACCACAGAGGCAGAGGAGCCTTTATCAGTATATGATAATGCCAAAATCAGCAGCACTTAATATCAGTCAGATTTTCACCACAGAGGCAGAGGAGCCTTTATCAGTATATGATAATGCCAAAATCAGCAGCACTTAATATCAGTCAGATTTTCACCACAGAGGCAGAGGAGCCTTTATCAGTATATGATAATGCCAATATCAGCAGCACTTAATATCAGTCAGATTTTCACCACAGAGGCATAGGAACCTTTATCAGCATATGATAATGCCAATATCAGCAGCGCTTAATAACAGTCAGATTTTCACCACAGAGGCAGAGGAGCCTTTATCAGTATATGATAATGCCAAAATCAGCAGCACTTAATATCAGTCAGATTTTCACCACAGAGGCAGAGGAGCCTTTATCAGTATATGATAATGCCAAAATCAGCAGCACTTAATATCAGTCAGATTTTCACCACAGAGGCAGAGGAGCCTTTATCAGTATATGATAATGCCAATATCAGCAGCACTTAATATCAGTCAGATTTTCACCACAGAGGCAGAGGAACCTTTATCAGCATATGATAATGCCAATATCAGCAGCGCTTAATAACAGTCAGATTTTCACCACAGAGGCATAGGAACCTTTATCAGCATATGATAATGCCAATATCAGCAGTGCTTAATATCAGTCAGATTTTCACCACAGAGGCATAGGAACCTTTATCAGCATAAGATAATGCCAATATCAGCAGCGCTTAATATCAGTCAGATTTTCACCACAGAGGCATAGGAACCTTTATCAGCATATGATAATGCCAAAATCAGCAGCACTTAATATCAGTCAGATTTTCACCACAGAGGCAGAGGAGCCTTTATCAGTATATGATAATGCCAAAATCAGCAGCACTTAATATCAGTCAGATTTTCACCACAGAGGCAGAGGAGCCTTTATCAGTATATGATAATGCCAAAATCAGCAGCACTTAATATCAGTCAGATTTTCACCACAGAGACAGTGGAGCCTTTATCAGCATAAGATAATGCCAATATCAGCAGCGCTTAATATCAGTCAGATTTTCACCACAGAGGCAGAGGAGCCTTTATCAGTATATGATAATGCCAAAATCAGCAGCACTTAATATCAGTCAGATTTTCACCACAGAGGCAGAGGAGCCTTTATCAGTATATGATAATGCCAATATAAGCAGCACTTAATATCAGTCAGATTTTCACCACAGAGGCATAGGAACCTTTATCCGCATAAGATAATGCCAATATCAGCAGCGCTTAATATCAGTCAGATTTTCACCACAGAGGCATAGGAACCTTTATCGGCATAAGATAATGCCAATATAAGCAGCACTTAATAACAGTCAGATTTTCACCACAGAGGCAGAGGAGCCTTTATCAGTATATGATAATGCCAATATCAGCAGCGCTTAATATCAGTCAGATTTTCACCACAGAGACAGAGGAGCCTTTATCAGTATATGATAATGCCAATATAAGCAGCACTTAATATCAGTCAGATTTTCACCACAGAGGCAGAGGAGCCTTTATCAGTATATGATAATGCCAATATAAGCAGCACTTAATATCAGTCAGATTTTCACCACAGAGGCAGAGGAGCCTTTATCAGTATATGATAATGCCAATATAAGCAGCACTTAATATCAGTCAGATTTTCACCACAGAGGCATAGGAACCTTTATCAGCATAAGATAATGCCAATATCAGCAGCACTTAATATCAGTCAGATTTTCACCACAGAGGAACATTTATCAACATATATATTCTTTTGTACAAAGTGAGTCTTTTTTTTTTTAAAGTAAATGTTATAAACATTCAGGTATGAAATTTGCAAACCATGTGGGCATTTTGTGTATGAAATTAGAAGCGAAATAATTGTCTGTGTGTACATAATGCGCTACTACATGTCACTTAGTAAAAATGTCCTTAATATCTCCAAAACATTTCAAGATCTAAAACAGTGGAATACAGAAATGTCGATTTAACCAGGGCAAAAGGTGCCCTCTAACTCTAGGTGAAAAATTGTGTGATTTTTTTTAGAATTATAAAACCTTCTGTGTATCTTTATCCAGAAATCCGCTTCTGGTGTTCTTTCTTTGTTCTGATGTTCCTGCATATTATCACAAACATAACAGCAGAACAATGAATATAAATCATGATTTAGTGGATCAAAAGGGATAAATAAAAAAATACCTCTGAAGAACCCTAAGAAGCCTTCTGTTTTTAATTGGGTAGGTCTCATAAACCTTCGCCCATGCAATGTGAGTCCCTTTGTCCACCAGACTGCTGAAGGCTGAGTGGTTCTCTGGCAACCTTAAGATCGATCGCCAAATGAACATCCTGTACATTGAGAGAGCAAATAAACAAACCATACACAGGAAAATGAATTTATTGAAAAGTGACTGATTTGATGAAATACGTACTGACTGATTTTGACTAATTGCTAATGGTTCAAATAATTTAGAAATGGGCCATTAATTTTCAAAGAAATCCGTAAACATTATTTTGGATCTGACTTTATGACATCACACTGCAGGGACACTCTTCAACACACTGGTAAAATCTTTGAAATGCAATAACTCCTAAACAGAATAAGATATCAACATCATTATTTTCACCAATATATATCTTTAATAGTCTTCTATCATATATATGGAAAATTGTTTACCAGTATAGCTAATTAAATATCCAAGAAATTGACAACATAATCTGATTAACTGTTGAAGTGAATTAATGACTAGTGACTTATCTTTTTTCCTATTTTTGTGAAAGTAGCCTGCTTACTGAAGCTTTTATTTTTTCTAGTTTTTTTTTATTAGTTTCTTCCACTTACTGAATGACTTTTTGTGTCCAACTAAATTTGTAATGCAATAAATGACTAAATTACCAAATGATGCAGTGGCTCAGTGGTTAAGGAGTCATACTCGTATTCGAAAGGTACTGAGTTTGATTCCCCGTTAGCGCTACATTGTATCCTTGAGCAAGACACTTTACTCTACTTGCTTCAGTCCACTTAGCTGTAAAATGAAGACTAGCACTGCTGGGGAGTTAATCTGCGATGGACTGGTGTGCCCTCCAGGAAAAGTCATGTACTCTCATTTGATTGCGCCATGAAACCAGGGAAAAACACTGGACCAATGCGCCTAATGGCTCAGATGGATTTAGCTTTAATATATTAAAAGAATAATGTAAATGGCAGATTATATAATTGACTGGGAATGCTGTGGCACAGTGGTAGAGAGTCCAACTCGTATTCCAAGAGGGACTGGATTTGATTCTAGTCACAAGTCCTGCATTGTTTTCTGGTGCAAGACACTTTAATCCACTTTCTTTGGTCCACGCAGCTGTAAAATGAGTACAAGCAATGCTAGTAGTGAACCTAAGATGGACCGTGTCCTTTCAAGGGAGATTCATTGATACTCATTTGATTGTACCTCAGCACTGGCTGTAATATGGATGTAAGTGTCTTGATGAATATCAATGACAGACTAAATGACAATTTACATGACTGACTCATTGGTTAAAAAGCACTCAGACTAACAGATAAACTAGCCCATGAAATTGAACGATCAATAGGATTCTGCATGGATAACTACCCGTAGGGCCTAGATGATCAAATGTTAGATCAAGTTTCAAGTAATGTACATGTCGCATATCAATTTATTTTAATAATAATTCAAGATTAATGTTACGGCGGATTATATGTGTATTTAATGCACAGGGCAAAGGATTTTGGCCCGAGTAGAATGACCCGACTTTAGGAGGGCCAATCATGAGTGCAAACCGTGCACTAAATATGCACATAAAGATGTTGCTAAAAAAAAGAATGAAAAACGAGAAAAGTTTACATACATTTTTTTTGCTTTGTTAAAAATTCACCTGTTGTAAAAATGAACAAAGTCAAACACTTAAGTTGTACATTACGAGAATTGAATGCACGGGTCATGACAATGCAAGTACTCCATAAATTTTATAATAGTCACGGAACTAGCACATATAAACAATCAAGTCTTTCATATTTAGGTCACAGCCCTTCAAAAGCAGAAATTGAACAACTAATACCATATTATTAAAATCTTTTTGTTCAATTATCAGTTTAAATATTCATTTTTCTGTCTATTTTATAACCAATCCCAACAATCTAAACAAAAAGCTAATTCCATCGAGCCATTAGGCTCATAGAGCCGGTGCTTATCCCCGGTTTCGATGGCGCAAGTGGATGAGAGTACATAACGCCCCTCCTGGACGGGATGCCAGTCCTTCGCAGATTAACTCCCCAGCTGTGCTGGTACTCATTTTCACAGCTGAGTGGACTGAAGCAAGTAGAGTAAATGTCTTGCTCAAGGACACTATGCAGCGCTCGCGACAGGAATTGAACCCGGTACCTTTCGAATATAAGCAGGACTCCTTAACACTGAGCCACTGCACCTCTATATCAATCTAAACAAAATTTACATAAATGAATACCACAGATATGTCAAATATCTAATTCACCTACTAGAAGCTACAATAGTGGCCAAAAGTTGTCGCAATTCCCAGATTTCTTGCTAAGTGCACAACATGGGGTAAGAGGGGCAAATGCCGCTGAAATAACTTCAGTGATTTTGTCCCAACACCTTTGTCACTGCGAAGCTAAGCGAGCCTGTTTACCTGTATTTTGCTGGGTATTCACCGTAGCCTTTCAAAATGGCGCAAAGTCTCTCCATGTCAAGACCCTCCGGCAAAGCAGAAACCTTCATCAAGAAATAGATTAAAGAAGAAAAAACAATTGTCCAATATTTGCAAAAGTGTTTAAAAACAAATAAATATCTTCTTATGATGAATTACAGTGGGTGAGAAAAGAAACATTTTCAGGCCTTCTGAGTAGAATACTTATCTAAATCAAACCAAAGGCGTAGGAAGGGTCACCTCTCAGGGGGAAAAATAAGCCCACAAATTTCCGTCACAAGCGGAAAATTGCACTGGTAAATAAAGTTTCTGTCAAATGTTGCTGCCAATCTGGAAATATCCTTCAATATATGGAAAAATTTCGGTATTTCGGGATATTTCTTTTCCAATTTTTGAGAAATTTCCTCATTTTTAGGAATTTATCTTCAATTTCTGCAAAATTTCTTTCACTTTTGGGAAATTTTCTTCAATTGTGAAATTTCCTTTATTTCTGGGATATTGAACTATATTTTTGGGAAATGTTGCAAAATTACCATAGTTTCCAATAATTTTAGCATTATTTTTCGGTTTTATGTTGATAATTTCCCAATTTTATCTCCCAACCTGGAAGAAAGCAGGCAAAAGGGAAGACAAACCCCCTCCCCCACACCTCCTTGCTTCCTACACCTATGAAACAAATTTACAGTCATGTCTCTTCAAAATTTTAAATAGTTTTCCTTACTTCCTCTTCCCCATTATCAAGATCCTTGTCAGTGCGTACCACAAATGGCCTCCTCTGTCTTTGGTTCCTCCCTTTATCGATGACCAACTCTTTCCTGTCATCTGGCACGACAGAATTAAGCATAGTAGATCTGTAATCAGAGGTAGTCTTGCCCTGGGTCGCTTTTATCAAAGGTGCTGGAGGCTGGGGTGAAAAAAGAAGGATGAGAGAGGTTGATTGATTAACTGATTTGACTTGTTGCCATGTCAACAGCAGAAGTTGTAATGGTTAAATCATATCAAAGTACCTTAAAAGAATAAATGGTGCAATTTAAGAGAGGGTACAAAAAAAAGTGTAAAGGGAGAGCAGGTTTGAGGGAAAAAAAGTAAATATGGTGAGTGAAGGAGAAATCAGTTAAAGAAGAAGAGAGCATGATACACTTAAACTATTTCCGTTTTTGTGAGGCACAAGTTTGCTTTTTGCCCTTTTTTGTTTTGCAATTCAAAAGAAAAGAACAAATAAGAACCAGACATTGCAAACGATACAAATCCCCCAAACCGTTAATAACATGCTTTCCACCCTATGTTACATCTGCCATCCCACCCTCTGTTCCACATGAGGTCCCATCCTACATCCCTTCCTACAGGAAATCATGCATAAAATCAGATGCCATTCCACCACATGACCAATATGCCATCACACCTGCAAGCAAGACCACATTCCACCATTTGCCTTGCCACCCTGTCCCACATGCCATCCCTCCCTGTACCACATGCCATCCTATCCTCTCCCACATGCCATTCCTCCCTGTACCACATGCCATCCTACCCTCTCCAACATGCCATCCCTCCCTGTGCCATCCCACCCTGTATCATCCCACCCTGTATCATCCCACCCTGTGCCATCCCACCCTGTGCCATCCCACCCTGTCCATCCCACCCTGGCCATCCCACCCTGTGCCATCCCATCCTGTGCCATCCCATCCTGTGCCATCCACCCTGTGCCATCTCAACCTGTGCCATCCCACCCTGTGCCACCTATCCTGTGCCATCCCACCCTCCATGCCACCCTGTGCCATCCCATCCTGCCATCCCACCCTGTGCCATGCCACCCTGTGCCATCCCACCCTGTGCCATCTCACTCTGTGCCATCCCACCCTGTGCCATCCCACCCTGTGCCATCCCACCCTGTGCTATCCCACCCTGTGCCATCCCACCCTGTGCCATCCCACCCTGTCCCACTGGCCATTTCATCCTATCCAACATACTATCACACCCTATCCCAATGCCATCCCACCTGAAATCCAGATGATCCAATTTCTTCATAATTTCAATTAGAGCCTGTTTACCTAACAAGTACTTCATCCACCTTTCCATATGCAAATCCCCAAAAACCCATTAGTTGTTGTGCTCCTTAAAGTTTCAACAGTCAGACCCGGCCTGATAAATAAGCTGATTGGGTCCAACTTTTCCCTTTTATTTTTTTATTCTGAAAACCAAGCAATTTTAAATTTCCCTTCTCAATGGCTCCATTGTGCTAGTTCTTCTGTTGGTCCTGGGTTGTTGTGGAAGTTGGTGTTGAGTATCAAATTAGCAATGGATGAAGTCCTTATTGTGTGGATAAGTGATTTTAATGGTGATCTTATTATTTGCTACATTAAGTTTGTGGCTATAATTTGCTGGAACAAATTTTTAAGGAGAAGGACAAATCATGAATATTTATCAAATTGTATATTGAAATCATAATACACTGCATTATATCATCAGTTAAATTCTTAACTTACCCGATTAAAATCAGACATCAAAGCACACACACTATACACCTTGAGACATCCACTTTCCGTTGTTGCAACAATGTGCCTTCCAGCTGGGCTAACAGCAACATTTTGAATCCGATCATCGAGAGTCCCAATATCGAATAAAAGTCGACAGTCGTGGATGTGAACAAACCTCATTATTCCATCTTGGCTCAGGAGACCTACCGCCTGGATAATAAAGACAATTGTGATGTTAAAGGTCTAAAAGCATGTACAGGCAATAACAGCAGGGGCGTAGGAAGGGTCACCTCTCAGAAGGAAGCAAAACCAAAAATTCCCCTGTGAAATTTGGAAATTATTAAGATAAAATTGAAATATGTGGTAAAACTATCAAATATTTTGGTAAAAATGGGATGACAATGAATTGTGCACAAATTGCACTGGTAAATTAAGTTTCTATCAAAAGTTGCTACTAATCAGGAAACACCTTGGAAAATTTCCTTCATTTTCGGCCAGTTTTAAGAAAATTTTGGGCAGTTTTAAAAAATTTTAGCCAGGATGACAATGAATTGTGCAAAAATTGCACTGGTAAATTAAGTTTCCATCAAAAGTTGCTACTAATCAGGAAATATCCTCCAATTTCCAAGAAGATTTCCTTAATTTTCAGAAAATTAATTCAAATTTTAGAAAATTTTCTTCATTTTCAGAAAATTTCCTTCATTTTCCGAAAATTTCCTTCATTTTCGGAAAATTTCCTTCATTTTTGGAAAATTTCCTTCATTTTCGGAAAATTTCCTTCATTTTCGGAAAATTTCCTTCATTTTCGGAAAATTTCCTTCATTTTCGGAATATTTTGGGCAGTTTTAAAAAAGAATTAGCCTGTTTTGGGGAAAGTTTTACAATTTTAGGAGATAATGTTATTAAAATATCCAATAGTTTTACCACATTTTCAATTTCATGTTAATAATTTCCCCAATTTCACCTCCCAACCAGGCAGAAAGCATGAAACCGGGAAAGTAAAATCCACTTGAGGGGGGAAGGGGGGAGGGAGCAGCTTGCCCCTGCCTATGCCTCTACATAACAGCTAACATAAGCTCAACTTAATACAGGTACTGTAAATAACAAGTTTTAATTTCTATATTAGTTAAAAGGGTACTAAAATTTGGGCAGATTTGATTATTAAAATACCACTTTCAGTGTTTTAGTTATGGCTGTTTAAAGTTTGATCAATTTTTAATTTATGCTAAAGTTGTGATGTATGACTGGCTCTGGACGGACTGCCCAAACCTTCATGTAATTCTTTCAATGTCTTTCTTGAAGGAATATTGACAATATTCCCATGGTTTTTTTGTAAAATTCCCATGGTTGTTTGTTAGATTATATTTAAAAGAGCATACTTTCAGACCCAATGTGGTACAATAAACAGGTTGATTTCATATTCCGTTCAGGAGATATGGATTTTGAAAGATTTCGCAATTGCATTTTAAAGTTTTTTGTACAGTATGATGAATTCGTGTTTGATGATGTCATAAAGGCAATTCCATTGCAAATGTTTATGTATTTCTTTAAATGTTAATTTGTTGTTTCTGTATAATTAGAAACAATTTTCCAAAAGTTATTGAAGTAGGTTATATTTGGCAATGTATATAAATACCTAACTTTCATCAATTTATTTTTCTAGCAGGTTTTACTAATAAAAAAGGATGATAGATTTTAATGAAATACATCAACTTTGTGGGAGAATGTGTTGCTGTGATGTCATACTGAGCCTTTTCCTTTCTATTCATTTATTGCCATTTTTTGTGAACCTTAAAATTTGAATATCTCCTGGTAGGAATAACATATCAACATGATTTTTATACTAAATTGTTTCTAAAATTTTCTCTTTCTTTTTCTGAAAGGCTACGAAAAAACATGGGAATATTCCTTTAAAACATGGGAATATTCCTTTCAAAACATGGGAATATTCTTTTAAAAACATGGGAATATTCCTTTAAAAACATGGGAATATTCCTGTAAATGTTAGTCACTGAAAATGATAGAAAGTCTATTGACTCAAGAAGAACTTGTATACTGATGCCTGAGATTTCAAAATTCTGTAAAATATTTTCAAACAAATTTGATGAAATCTTTTGCTGCTTATATTGGTTGAAATAGATTTTAAAGTAAATTAATTACTGATGACTCTAACTAATGATGACTCTAACTAATGATGACTCTAACTAATGGTGACTCTAACTAATGATGACTCTAAATAATGATGACTCTAACTAATGATGACTTTAACTAATGATGACTCTAACTAATGATGACTTTAACTAATGATGACTTTAACTAATGATGACTTTAACTAATGATGACTCTAACTAATGATGACTCTAACTAATGAACTCTAACTAATGATGACTCTAACTAATGATGACTGTAACTAATGATGACTGTAACTAATGATGACTCTAACTAATGATGACTCTAACTAATGATGACTCTAACTAATGATGACTCTAACTAATGATGACTCTAACTAATGATGACTCTAACTAATGATGACTCTAACTAATGATGACTCTAACTAATGATGACTCTTGACTAATGATGACTCTAACTAATGATGACTCTGACTAATGATGACTCTAACTAATGATGACTCTAACTAATGATGACTCTAACTAATGATGACTCTAACTAATGATGACTCTAACTAATGATGACTAACTAATGATGACTCTAACTAATGATGACTCTAGCTAATGATGACTTTAACTAATGATGACTCTAACTAATAAAGACTCTAATTAATGATGACTCTAACTAATGATGACTCTAACTAATGACAACTCTAACTAATGGTGACTATAATGATGACTCTAACTAATGATGCTTCTAACTAATGATGACTCTAACTAATGATGACTCTAGCTAATAATGACTCTAACTAATGATGACTCTAACTAATGATGACTCTAACTAATGATGATTCTAACTAATGATGACTCTAACTAATGATGGCTCTAACTAATGATGACTCTAACTAATGATGACTCTAACTAATGACAACTCTAACTAATGATGATTCTAACTAATGATGACTCTAACTGATGATCACTCTAACTAATGATGACTCTAACTAATGATGACTCTAATGATGACTCTAACTAATGATGACTCTAACTAATGATGACTCTAACTATTGATGACTCTAACTAATGATGACTCTAACAAATGATAACTCTAACTAATGATGACTCTTACTAATGATGACTCTAACTAATGATGACTCTAACTAATGATGACTCTAACTAATGATGACTATATTGATGACTCTAACTAATGATGACTCTGACTAATGATGACTCTAATGATGACTCTAACTGATGACTCTAACTAATGATGACTCTAACTAATGATGACTCTAACTAATGATGACTCTAACTAATGATGACTCTAGCTAATGATGACTTTAACTAATGATGACTCTAACTAATGATGACTCTAACTAATGATGACTCTAACTAATGATGACTCTAACTAATGACAACTCTAACTAATGGTGACTATAATGATGACTCAACTAATGATGCTTCTAATGATGACTAACTAATGATGACTCTAACTAATGATGACTCTAACTAATGATGACTCTAACTAATGATGACTCTAACTAATGATGACTCCAACTAATGATGACTCCAACTAATGATGAATCTAACTAATGATGACTCTAACTAATGATGACTCTAACTAATGATGACTCTAACTAATGATGACTCTAACTAATGATGACTCTAACTACTGATGACTCTTAACTAATGATGACTCTAACTAATGATGACTCTAACTAATGATGACTCTAAATAATGATGACTCTAAATAATGATGTCTCTAACTAATGACGACTCTAACTAATGATGATTCTAACTAATAATGACTCAACTAATGATGACTCTACCCTATACATCAATATACATGTACCTCTAAAAGCAAATTAATTAAAATGGATCAAACCATTTGCAATTTTACAGCTCTATTTAATTTTGAGCCTTAAGTGTAAGTCTGTGATGGGCGATCAGGTAAATCTGTATTTCAATTGTCTGCTACCGGTCTAAATAAAAATATCTAAGAATTCAGACTTTTAGAATCTTATACATATCCCAATCATGTTTAGTTTGTTTGTTTAGAGGGGCTTTATGGCACCATGACAGCAAAAGTCAAATTGTGCCTGAGAGGTTAGATTTTATCAGAGGTAGGAAAAAAGGTAAGAGGAATTATCTGAGAAAAGGTTGGGAGTCAATAGACATGAAGCTAAGATCATAAGAGAAAGTGCAATGGGGTAAAAATAAACAATTTAAAAAATTAAAAATAAAACAAAATATGGAAGCAGAGGGGGAAGGGAGGGGGTAGGGAAGGAAGACTAAATATAGTTGTAGAGGGTGGTATGATGAAGGAAGGATAATTTTATCCATATAATTTTTCCAGAAGAGATCAGCAATGGAATTGTAAGGAGTGAAGAAAGCTCTGGGGAGGTTGTACAGGGAGCAGCCAATGAGGACATGATAGGTAGTGAGGGGGGAAGCGGCAGTTTTTGCAGAGGGGTGGGAGGAGTTGCGAAGGAGGTGAGAGTGTGTGAGCTAGGTGTGGTCAATTCTAAGGTGGGTAATAAGGGTGTCATCTTTATGAAAGAGAGATTGCAAATAGTGGGTTTGGCCGGAATGGTGGGCTGGACGTTGTGGAGTGTGTTAGTTTGTCACGTTTAGCTAAAATAAATGTTGTACCTTATTTCAAGAGATTTTCTACAAATTTTTAGCTTCCTCCTTAGTCATACACCAAAAATCTTGTACACATCTTTGGGAGATCTTGGAAATTTGATTAGCCATAACCACAGAAATAAATTACATTGAAGGCTGAGCTCCTATTGGCCCATGTGATCGCAAGGGAAGCTCAGCCTTCTTCCTTTAACCCTAGTATGGCCATAACATTAGCATTTGCATCATAAGAGGACAACATATATCACAGACAAAATGGGCTGAGATAACATTACAGGAGCTGTAATAATGCAGAAAGAGTTCAAATTTTTGTATTGATTCAAGAAATTGTTAGCAAGATATTTTTTTGTTTTATCACAAGCATAGAGTATGACCCTTTTATTTCTGGCAACACTTGTTGTAACTGATTGGCTCCACAATCCAAGCTATCTAAGAGGTCAATTATGTCCATGATTAAGAGACAGGACAATATAATACATGACATGAAATGATAATCAGACAATGGAGGGGATTTAAATCTGAAAAGAATTACATTAAAAAAAAATTGTTTACACAAACAAATTATTACAAAATAATTTCACTGACATTTGATGCTTGAATCAGATTTTGGCACTTTTGCTTCTGGCAACATTTGTCTTACCTGACTGGCTCCACCGTCAAAGCTTTCTGAGAGGAACTCAACCTGCTTCGCTGCTCGTACTTTGGTTGGCATCTCTATGATTCTCAGAAGTCTTCTCGTATCCAGGGCCCACAAGTGAAGGAAACGTGACTTGCCTCCTGCAGCCAATAGCCTTCCATCTCTAAATGAAAAAAAAAAATTATAATATAAACAAGATGTGACACAAACTCACCATGAACAGAGATGTCACAGCTCATCATCTTCGGTTATATCACCTGAATTACTCTAGACAAGAATATTTCTGCCATGTCTTTACATTATAGAAACCAAATTTAAAAATCAGCAAACATTTGAGAAACTTGAGATAAAAACAAAAGAAAATACTTAAAAGCAACAAAACTTACTTTGATGTAGAAAATGTCTTATACTGAGGGCTCTTCCCTGATGGCAGAGGAAGTTGGTATTTGCATTCCAGGGTGTCTGACTCCCACGCAAAAATGGAATCATCTCTGAAGCATGTGACTATTGTGTTACTTAGTGGAAGGAAGAAGACCTGATAGAATGGAAAGAAGAATCTGAGTCTTCATGAATAGGCTAAAATTCCAGTCCGACATCCCAGGGGGAGGAGGGGGGGGTGGTGGCACTTCCATATGTGAGGTATAAATACATGTGCCGTCAAACAATTGCTTTTTTTCAGAATTTTCGTAGTGCAGGTATCAAAAATCCAATCTCTTATACTGCTGGTCTCAAAATAATTGCACATTTTCATACTGCAGGTATTAAAAATCACTTATTTTCATACTGCATATATCAAAAATCACCTATTTCTATACTGCAGGTATCAAAAATCACTTATTTTCATACTGCAGGTATCAAAGGCATAAACTGTCATACTGCAGTTATCAAACAAAATTTCTCATACTGCAGTCCAATTTTGAAATTCTGGGCGGCATATACCTACCACTTTAGTATGGAAGTGCCCCCCCCCCCCTCCAACCCCCTTCCGGTCCGGCATGAGGAAATATTTCTCCATTCAGAGGACTAGGAAAGTTAAGGAATGGCCAACAGGGACCTTTCTCCTTGCCCCTATCAGAAACATTTATTCAATCTGTCAAAGATTGATAGGAAACTTCTGTATGTAATTAACATATTTTTTTCATTTTAGTCCCTTCCCTCCTGTCAAGGCTAGTCACCCACCCATTGGGGCAAATCCTCGCACCACCTATGGGTAAATCTAGACTTAAATATTTGCAACATTAATCTTCCCCACTGGCACAAAAAATAACACTTGAATTAGGTCACTTTTTGATCCCTTTGGAATATGGAAATTTGTGATGTCATACATTGTGCTGCTTTATATTTCCTAACATAAAATCCATCAAAGGACTATGGACATCTAGAGGCAACATGGGTTTAAAATATAATGTAAACCATTAAAACAACAACATATTCCATTAAAATTGGTTAAAAAATTGACCAATTGACAGCATTTTATAATTTTTAGCTGTTATTGCACAATAATGTGTGACATCAATGGGGGAAGGATCCTTCATTACCTTTTGTAAAATCATTTGTTTTTTATTCCTCTGTCAATGACGTCTGAAATACAAAATCATCATGTATCTAGAAAAGACATTCTGAAATTCACAAGTAGCTGAATTTAAAGAACAGAATTGAAAGAATTACATAAAGACTTTGAAATGTGTTCCTCTTAGTATATCACAAATTCCAGACAAATTAACAACAGTGACCTAATTCAACAAAAAATCATGAAACTTTGTTTAGTCATAAGTTGAAAATTAAATAAGCTTTTTCAAATTTTGAAATCTATTCTACTCCGAATTCTATGCTCTTTCACATATCTTAAATCTGCAACATGTTCATAGTCCATAGATGTCCATAGTCCATAGATGTCCATAGTCCATAGATGTCCATAGTCCATAGATGTCCATAGTCCATAGATGTCCATAGTCCATAGATGTCCATAGTCCATAGATGTCCATAGTCCATAGATGTCCATAGTCCATAGATGCCCATAGTCCATAGATGTCCATAGTCCATAGATGTCCATAGTCCATAGATGTCCATAGTCCATAGATGTCCATAGTCCATAGATGTCCATAGTCCATAGATGTCTATAGACCATAGATGTCCATAGTCCATAAATGTCCATAGTCTATAGATGCCCATAGTCTATAGATGTCTATAGTCTATAGATGTCTATAGTCTATAGATGTCTATAGTCCATAGATGTCTATAGTCTATAGATGTCCATAGTCCATAGATGTCTATAGTCCATAGATGTCCATAGTCTATAGATGTCTATAGTCTATAGATGTCCATAGTCCATAGATGTCCATAGATGTCTATAGTCCATATATGTCTATAGTCCATAGATGTCTATAGTCTATAGATGTCCATAGTCCATAGATGTCCATAGTCCATAGATGTCCATAGTCCATAGTCCATAGATGTCCATAGTCCATAGATGCCCATAGTCCATAGATGTCCATAGTCTATAGTCCATAGATGTCCATAGTCCATAGATGTCCATAGTCCATAGATGTCCATAGTCCATAGATGTCCATAGTCCATAGATGTCCATAGTCCATAGATGTCCATAGTCCATAGATGTCCATAGTCCATAGATGTCCATAGTCCATAGATGCCCATAGTCCATAGATGTCCATAGTCCATAGATGTCCATAGATGTCCATAGTCCATAGTCCATAGATGTCCATAGTCCATAGATGTCCATAGTCCATAGATGTCCATAGTCCATAGATGTCCATAGTCCATAGATGTCCATAGTCCATAGATGCCCATAGTCCATAGATGTCCATAGTCCATAGATGTCCATAGTCCTTTCAGTCTTTCTCATTTGTCTCATTCATCTTGCAATGATAGCTACTTGTGATAACCATTACGATCAAGAAGGCGCATTAAATTGTGTCCTAAACACCCAATCATTAATATAAAACTGGTCGGGTGATCAAATTACGTACCCCCGCTTCCGATTTGCATTACTTGCTTACTCGCCCATTAAATCATAGGATACAGTTTCCATTTTCCGCAACGTGATTCATGCATGAGTGATTCAACTCAATATGAGTAGCTTTTATGTATGCAATTGTGACTGGAAATATCCTGCTATACTTGAAAAGGGCGATATAACTTTTGTGGGTTTTCCAATTAGTGGAGGTGCGATGCTGCATGCCTTATGAGACAGGTATACCCCCAGTTTGGACAACTTTTTAATGCGGCGGCTAGATTATCATGACATTTTAGATCTCATCATATCCCACATTATCATTTAAATGGAAAGAGCATTAAAAAGCTTAAATCTCAAATATATCATGACTGATTTTGATAGTCCAGTGGCAATGGGGAGAGGTGCACTTAAAGAAACTTTAAAAAAAATATATTCAGTTTTTTCCTACTCCTTTATATGTTTGTTTGTTTTGTGAGATTTAATGGCACCATAACAACGATGGTCAAATTGTACCCAAGAGATTAAAGATATGTTAGAGATGAAAAGAGAATGGAGAAAAGAGAATGGAGAAGTTGAGTAGAGTGCAGTAGGTACAGTAGGTAAAAGTCTGGAGTGAAGAAGGTTAGGACAAGATAAGTTAGATATACTAGAGTTATAGTAGCAGGTATGGTGTAGGAAGGAGATTATTTATTTTTTCTTGGTAGTTTTTGCAGATGAGCTCAGCAATGGAGTTAGAAGGGATTGAGGGAAGCTCTGGCCTGTGTGAAGAGAGTGTAGTTAATGAGGATGTGTTTGAGTGTAAAGAGATCGTGAAAGTTATTGTAGAGTGTTGGTGGGGGAGGGGGGGGTCGATTTGGAGGTGAGAATGTGTAAGGTGGGTGTGATCTATTAATTGGAAAAGCATCTCAAATATATCATGACAGAATTTGATAGTCCAGTGGCAGTGGTGAAAAGTCTACTTAAAGAAACTTTAAACATTCTGTTTTTGTCTACTCCTTTGTAATATAAATATATTTTAATCATACCTTCGATATGCCAACAGCTTCACGAACATTAAGTTTTCTTCTGCGCGTGAATGTGTCCAAGTCCCACAAGAGGGCAGTATCACTAGAAGTGGTAAGTGCATAACGCCCTGATGCATGCAGGGAAATGGAATGTATCGGTGTGGAATGTCCCTTCATCCAAGCAACCATTTCTTTTGTATCTGAGTGAAATTGAATATCATTAATTGACTTGAGGTTCATACACTTCAACATTATTTAACCATTTCTAGACTTTCTAAACGAAGGTCAATGGGCATGCAGTAATATTTTAGACTTTTGTTGAATACTGAAACTAAAATCTACTGGAATTTTAGTAATACCTTGTTGCATTCCTAGGATATGCACTCTAGATCAATAAAGTTTTACAAATTATGTAAACCCACTTCAATGTTTTTTCTATATTTTCTGTACATTGATTAAGTGCCTATGGAAAGAGGGGCAGATCTTAAAAGGGGCAGAAATGGAAGTTGTACATCCTCCATTTGCAACCTCACCCAATTTTGAGAAAATTTGCACTTTTTGACAAATAGGAGTAAGTGACAGCCACTGTAGTGTTATCAGGTAAGAACTGACACCATTGTCTGGCAATAACCTTTTCTGTTAGTCTATTTAGAAACTATCATCCTTAATGATAGTTTGCCACCCCCCCTCCCCTCCTTGCCAATGGCATCAGTCAGAGACACTTACATTTACAATATTTAGTTCAGAAAAGTTTTAATTCATATTTTTTTAAATAATTATTTTGATTGGAATTGTTAGCTATATCCATCCAAACCATTGCTTATTTCCGGTTTCCATGGCGCAAGCGGATGAAGTCCATTACTCCCCTGGACGGGATGCCAGTCCATCACAGATTAACTCCCCAGCAGTGCTGGTACTCAATTTTACAGATGAGTGGACTGAATTAAGTAGAGTAAAGTGTCTTGCTCAAGGACACTATGCAGCAGCGCTCATGATGAAAGTCAAACCTGGTACCTTTCGAATACGAGCTTGACTCCTTAACACTGAGCCACAGCACCTTTAATTGGAATTGTATGCTTGTTTAAATTTATTTTGTTGGGACAAATTTGTAAGATACCTCAAAGGTATTTGTTCAATGGGTTGCATTGAAAATTAGTTTTCTTTATAAAGTACCACATTTTAGTAGTTAACTTCAATATTCTGATGTTTGGTTGAGAAGTTACAAAGTGAGATAAATTTATCTATCAATTGTCTTTAATAACTTTATTTTGCAATTTGTAAACCCAAATGTTTTAAATCTAATATTGAATTCAGCTTAAAGCATCTTTTCCAAACACCTAGGGTAAATTTCAGTGTTTCATTAAGAAGGTATCTTTACTTACTTTCACGGTGCTTATATGGGCCTTCATACCTTTAGGATTTGCTGCATATTTATGAGCCTGGAGGACGCATTGGTCTAAGATCCAACAAGAATGTCACTCGCCTTGTGGTGCCAAGAACTAATTGGTCAGTGGGGACTGCACCTTTTCTGTCCTAGGTCCACGTTTGTGGAATAATCTACCTATTGCAATCCATCAGGCTCAAACTGTTTATACTTTTAAGAAGGCCCTTAAGACTATCTTTTTCCTAATAAATAAGTTTTATGCTGTCTATAATATTTATTTTATTGTTTTATCATCTTGTTTTTGGATTTTTACCATTTTTGTATGCTTGTATATTGTCCTGCAATCCTGCCACTTTCTGATATTGTATATTAGAGTTGTCTTGTATAAATTTTACTGTAAAGTGCAATAAATAAATAAGTGCAATGATAATAGTAATATATAGAGCAGAATCCCAAGGTTCTCTGCATTTTACAGAACAAAACAAAACTCTATACATATAATCCAACAATAAGGTAAAAACATGAACATAAAAAAGATGAACACAAGACAATTACTATACACGCTGGAAGGGTTTTTCGAAGAGAAAAGTCTTCAGGTGTTTTTTAACACATCAATGGAGAAAGTGTTTCTGTTTCAGCATGATATAAAGAACTTTGAAAGGGTTTGTCTGTTGAATCTCAAAGGTCGGTTGCTATGATAAATTGTAAATATGAAGATAAGATGGTGTAGGCATTTGAAGATATACATCAGAAGGCAAAAATTTTTAATATGGCAAGGTACTTTTTTTTTTTAAAATGGATCAACAGTAACTAGTGCCCCTGGGTTTGTTAGTTGAATTTGGATCTCAAAGGTAAAGATTATTATATATATTTGAACTGTCCTTCAAAATAAGATGGTATGAGACAATCTTAATTAAAATAACCACAATGAGGGTCAATTGCTAATATAATACTCAGCACCAACTTCCACAACAACTAAGGTTTTCAGAATAAAGAAAATAAAAAGTGAAACATCTGACCCAACCTGGTTAGATCATTCTAGACTGTTTGAAACTTTAAGGCAGGAAAGAAAACAACTTTAATAAACCATTTATACCCTCTTACCAGTGTCAAAGCATTTGAGGGAACAATCTGCTAACGCTACTAAGAATTCTGTCTTTCTCCGCAATGCAAATGCAAGGGCAGTACAAGACTGGCCAGTGCGCTTGACAAGTTGAAATCTGTAAGGAATACACAAAAATGCATATTAGATTGCATGACCAGTGAACAAAATGATGAGGAATAAGATTTAAGACAGGATAAAAGTGGATATTTGATTGATGTTTGAAAAGTGATGTTGTAAGACAAACACGATGTGAGACTAGTTCATTATCAGGTTTCTTCACATTCACCAACAGCTACTGTACCATGGTAAATTATCTGAGATATTAAGTCTCTTTCCACAATTTGTAAAAAAAAATGAAAGAACAATGGAACTTACATTTTAAATTAAAAAAGACTTCCTCCTATGACATCACTGTCTTTAATGTTTATTTGTAATTAGGTCTGAAATTTTTGAAAACTGTTAAATTACTATATTATCAACTAATCCAATTTGTTATCCTATTTTCAGTTTCTTGAAGGTAATTTTGGAAATTCTTTCTTTTAATGTGTCTTAACCACCAACAGAAAGAAATTAAGTTACTTTACTATCAATCAACACTTCAAGCTCCTAAATCTTCATATCTTAGCAAATTTTGTCCCAAATGTTTAATTACAAGAATAAGGAACCTGGCTTTTTCAAAGACTTGGTCAAGAATGATAAACAAGTCACTACTACCTTGTTTGTTGACAACTATTCGCTTTGATGTTTCTTTAAAGGAATATTCCCATGGCTTTTTGTAATATTCCCATGGCTTTTTGTAATATTCCCATGGCTTTTTAATATTCCCATGGCTTTTTGTAATGTTCCTATGGTTTTTGTAATATTCCCATGGTTTTTTGTAATATTCCCATGCTTTTTTGTAATATTGTCATGGCTTTTTGTAGTATTCCTATGGTTTTTTTGTATTCCCATGGTTTTTTGTAATATTCCCATGGCTTTTTATAATATTCCCATGGCTTTTTGTAATATTCCCATGGCTTTTTTGTAAAATTATATTTGAAAGAGCATACTTTTAAAGCTATATTGGTACAGAAATCAGGTTGATATCATATTCCATTCAGGTAATATGGATTTTTAGAAGATTTTGCAATTGCATCTTAAAGTTTTTGTACAGTATGATGAATTCGTGTTTGATGATGTAATAGAGGCAATTCCATTGCAAATGTTTATGTATTTCTTTGAACATTAATTGGTTGTTTCTGTATGATTAAAAAACAAATTTCCCAAAATTATTGAAGTAGGGTATATTTGGCAATGTATATAAATACCTAACTTTCATCAATTTATTTTTCTAGCAGGTTTTACTAATAAAAAAGGGATGATAGGTTTTAATGAAATACATCAACTTTGTGGGAGAATGTGTTGCTGTGATGTCATACTGAGCCTTTTCCCATTTGTTTATTGGCATTTTTTGTGAACCTTAAAATTTGAATATCTCCTGGCAAGAATAACATATGAACATAATTTTTGTACTAAAATGTTTTAAAAAATTGTAACTTTAAAAAAACATGGAAATATTCCTTTAAAAGCTAGCAAAGCAACGTTATTCCTATTCTTTATTTTTGTGTTATTATATCTTCCTCCTAAGTGAGCTACGTCAACAGCAGGAACTCCTTTTGTCAATTTGTTAAGGCTTTGAGGGTACTGCATTTATCCATGAAAAATATTTTCTTTGTATTGTATTCCTTGTATAACAATTAACGTCTCTGAGTTCAAAATAAGCCACACCCACCATAGCAACGCAGTAACTAGGTGGGGCAAACAAACCTTAGATCCGCAATCATGTACAACCAATGCATTGACATTTAGATGTTCGCGAGGTCTGCTGCAAGCTTTGATTCATATATGGCACTTCTCCAGATCTTTAGAGTTTTTAGCAAATGGGATAAAAAAAATTCAGTTTGCTAACTGTTCTTGATTAACAGCAATCAGATTTACAAACCCGCAAGTGCAATTTTATTCACCATTTTGCCGTCACTCAGTCTGTGTGTGCAGAAATTTGTTTTGTACAGTAAATTGCATTGACTACATGAGCGCGTGCTGCTAGCTAGCTGTACTGTACCAGTGCCACTACCACAGCTCCACAGTTATGCAGATTTTGTTGCTAGGCAAATTTATGCGGTGATTGGTTGAAAAAGCTGTACTTCATCAAACCCAGAGACATTATTTTTTGTTACTCATGTGCGTGTTTTGCCCATTGCTCCATTAGTAGATGACGTCACTCCGGCTTTTACCTTATGTTGAATATATTCTCTACTTCCTTGATAGACCTGCACAAGGATTCTTGAGTCTATTATAAGTGTTGTTTACGTATAGGTGTTAAGAATGCAAGAATTCATAATGAAAGATTTAGTATGTGTACATGGGTATGGGTGACATGCACATGAATATGTTTGTGTAAGTGTAACTGTAAGTGTATATTATGTATGGTATTATATATATAATTATTTTTGTTGAGTCAACTTTAAGCAAGTTTGTGAAAGTGTATTCACTGCAAACATTATGTTCAAATGTCTCCAATCAAGAAAAAGGTAATCCTTTATTTGACTTGTTGAAAAGTATGGAAAATAACAATGTACGATTATTATATGAGAATAATTGAAGCTCAATAATGTGGAAAAAACAATAAGGAACCACCAACCTGTTCTTGCTCAGATCAAACGCATAAATGTTGCCCTGATGGTCGCCGGCAACGAACCTGTCACCTGTGGAGTCAAAGGTCACCTGAAGAAATCTAATATTGTGACCTTGAAGGTCAAAGGTCTTCATCTTGCTGTGTTGAATCTGGAGCATCAAGCTGTAGATGAAAATGAATGGGTAAGGTATTAAATCGTTGTTACTTTGTTGGAAATTACTTTACATATGATGTGTTACACCAAGCCTGCTTAAAGGTTTATGGACACATCTGAATTCAAGGAGCATTACATTCTGAGCAGAATAGTCTTTAAACAGTTAAAATAGGATTTATACTTTGTTAAGTTTGTTTGTTTGTTTGATGATAGTTTGAACGGCACCACAACAGCAAGGGTCAAATTGTGCCTGAGAGGTTAGATTATTCCAGAGGTAGGAAGGAGAGTAAAACAGGGGAGATTGAGAAAACACTTTGTTAAGTTATGCCAAATTAAATTTTGAAGAAATTATGATGTATAGACAAAACACAAGCTCAAAATCTTTATGTAAACCTTTATATTTCTCTCCAAATTTCAACCACCACAGATGATCAAATTGCATTTACTGCTAAATATGGGTCAAACTGTATAGTAAATTTAATTTCCTTTCATACAATTTTGTGAAAGGGTTGAAAAACGATAAGTTAATATAATCAATAGCCATGAAGTTCCTCTTGTGATATCACAAAGTATTGTGCAATTTACATTTTATTTCGTACACAAAATTTGAAAATGTTGTAAAATGGTCAATTTTCAACCAATTTTTTGGGACTTTTTGCTATTTTATGGTTATTAGTATATTTTAAGCCATTTTAGGTCTGATTGTTGTCATATACTGTACCTTTAATTACAAAGCAAAACCAAATAAACAAATAAGAACGAAAATATTTGGATTTTTACTTTTAAATCACAAAAACAGAGCACTGCTATTTCTCAAGTTTTAGGAGTGTAACTATTGCCTCCCTTGACCTGACACTCAATACAATGTCCCATTGTCCTAAAATTTTGTTTAAACAGAGACAAATTTGTTCATTTTGCTCTTCATTAAAAACACCTCAACAAATTTGCTACATTTTTCTTTATCTAGGAATCACATCAAATTGAAGTACTTTGAGCTAGCTATTTGTTTAATTGTTATATAATAGACAATTTATACAAATTACTTATCCATGCTAATTACTATTTAGTTTTGCTTACCCATTATCTCCCGACGGGCTTGGCTTCCGGTGCCATATTTTTCCAGATTCTTTCTGACCCAGTTCCAGTGCTTGCATCTCTGTACTTTCTCTGCTTGATTATACTTATAAACAAAGAGAAAAAAAACAAATTTTGAAGTGAATGGTAAATTATGCTGTGCACAATAGCTGTATCAATTGTATGGTAGTTTAATGGCAAGATGGGCAGAAAAGAATAGGATGGCAAGGCTTTGAAACAACTTGAAAATATATTTTCAGTAAAAATCTAACACAAGTGACTGGCAACATAAAACAGACAACATAATGTGAACTCTCTTAATAAAAAGGGTTAAACTTAACAAAGGAAACTCAGTTAGGATTAACATTCTTACTAAATGAAGCAAACTAAAGAAATAAAATACCATATTTGACGTACTAAGCATCCCCGCTCTTATAAGTGCCCACTCAACATTTTTGATTAATTTGAAGACTTAAAATAATCAAAGTTTATTACATTCTTTGCTTATTTTGTCTAATACTCACAATGTTTTTGTAGTGGATATTGTGGAACTAGTAAGTATAGAATCAGTTCACACTTTTCAATTAGAATAGCATACTGTACGTGGCCCCAGGCATGGGGGCGTAATAGGAAAAAAAGTTTGGGCCTAAAAAGTAGGGCATTTCTATTTTCGTAAATGCCTTAGGCACTTGTTATGTCAAATATGGTAAGTGGCTTTATGTAAATTATGTAATAATTTTAACATTTTTCCTGCAAATCTGGTTTGTGGACTTTGAAACCCCCTAAAACAGAGGAAAACAAACAAACTAAATTGAATGGATATAATTACACTTCTTTTCACACTTACAGTGGGCTGCAAGATGAAAATTTTTGTCTCAAAAACTGTCAACAAAAAATAGGATTTTCGCTGATTTTTGTATATTTTTGTATTCATTAGTGGAAACACAAAGTTGATCTGCACAATTATATTACCAAATGAAATTCAAATGTAGGGCTCTAAATCCAAATTATACAATATAAAATCTGTAATAGTTTTAAGAACAAATCCAATAATAGTTGATACTGTACATATTGCTGCATCATGTATGACTATGATGACAACATCATCATCAGGAATATATATCATAATGAAAAAGTTGTGACTATTTGCACAAATTTTTGTGCGAATAACCAATACAGTTTGCTTGTTTGATGAGCGTGAATACCGTGCACATACAGAATGAATACAAATTGTTTGTATTAAGGCTACAAGTGCCTCTTAATAATTTGCTATGGATTGCGACAAGAGAGCTCCTGAAACTTTCAGTGCACCCAGAAAAAAATCCTAAGTGTGTTCAGCCACTAAAAGTTGAATATCAAGTAGAAATTCAAAATAAAGGACTCCGAGATTTGTTTAAAATTATCCATGCAAGTAAGCAGAACGTAATGAAATATTGGAAAAGGTCTAGTCTAGGCCTAGTTATTGAACACATCCTATTCGGCTCGACTTTTATCTTTGTGAGTTTTTACGTTCGCCCACTGGTTGTTGACTTTATATACACTAGCCCTGGAAGAGATACTTTGTTAAAAAAAAATAAGATTTAGTACCTTGAAAACTCCCAAATCCAATACATGTATATAGCGTATCCTTATGAACATACAAACTTTCTCAACAATTTCTCATCAATTTCTACCAATCTGTCACCTTCATTTCAAGAAAATATATCTTCGTTTGTGATCCCGTTCTGTCAAATTCAAAACACTGGCCACACCTTACTGTACATATACATACTCAAAGTGTGCGTCATAATTTTAGTAATTCCGTTTGCAAGGAGGACAATTAAATCAAATGTAATGTGGTTCAGTTTTAGGTTTCCTGTACAAGTGGCTTGTAAATGTGATGGAAACGAAATTTAGTGATAATTTGTAATTGATTTTATATGTTTTTTAATTTTATTTTATAATTGACTTATATGTTTATTTGTTTATGATTTATGAATTAAGTGTGAATTGTTTTTATTTTCTGTTTTTTAATTTATGAGTTGTTTATCACAAAACTGAATAAATTTTTCTTTTTTTTTATCTAAATTTTCCAAGTGTCACTATGGCCCCCAAATTCCTCTTGTGTGGGCCCCACTTGATTAGAACATAAAGGATGTTTTATTTGATGTTGGAAACCAATGATTTTTATCTTGAGTCTTGAGAGAATGGAATTGATGGACGCATAACCCAGAAGTATTTAGCACTTAATGGAGAGGGTTGGGAAGAGTTAATATTTGCAAGGGGATAGTTTGTTTGTTTGTTTGATGAGGGCTTAATGGCACCATGACAACAAGGGTCAAATTGTGCCTGAGAGGTCAGATCATTCTAGAGGTAGGAAGGAAAGAAAACAGGGGGAAAATGAGAGAAATACAAGAATTAAAAGTCAGAAAGCTGGGATCAAGAGAGGAGGTACATGGGTGAAGAAAAAAAAAGTAGAGATAGGGAGAGGGGGAGAGGAAGACTAAATATGGTTGTAGAGGGAAGCATGATGAAGGAAAGAGAACATTTTATCCGGAGAGTTTTTCTGGAAGAACTTGGCAATTGAGTTGTGGGGAGCAAGGAAAGCTCTGGGAAGGTTGTACAGGAGGCTAGCAAGAAGAACGTGATGGACTGTGAAGGTGCAATGGCAATTGTTGCAGAGGGGTTGGGGGAGCCAATAAGGAGGTGGGAGTGAGTGAGGTGGGTGTGACCTATTCTAAGACTGGTAATATGAATGTTGTCGACACGAGAGAGATTGTTGATTATGGGTTTGATCAGAATGGTGGGCTGGATGACGTGGAGTTTGTTATTAATTTGGTAGTCACATGAGGTTTGCCAGCGGTCACGAACAAGGGAAGCGATAAGTGGTTTGATGTCAGAAAGGGTTTTGGGAAAATGGGATAGGGGGAGGTTGAGGGCAAGCTTAGCGGCTGCATCAGCCCTGTCATTGCCAGGGATGCCAACATGGCTGGGTGTCCAGAAGAAAAGAATACTTTTCCTGCAGAGGGTGGGCGAAAGGAGTTTGCAGAGGAGGAGGTGGGATGTGAACTTATTCCATTTAAGATTGAGTAAAGAAGTAAGAACAGCTCTGGAGTCGGAGAAGATGGCAAAGTGAATGAGCAGAGAGTACTCAATCAAGTTGAGGGCGAGGAGGATGGCCTTTGCCTTGGCTGAAAAGATGGACGAGTAGTCAGGAGGTCTGCTACTGAGGGTGATGTCTTGGATGACAGCAGCAGCAGCTGTCTTGTCGCCTTCCTTGGAGCCATCAGTATAGTTTGTTTGCTTGTTTGATGAGAGTTTAACGGCACCACAACAGCATGGGTCAAATTGTGCCTGAGGGGTTAGATCATTCAAGAGGTAGAAAGGAGAGTAAACATGGGGAGATTGAAAGAAACACGAGAAGTAAAAGCCAGAAAGCTGGGATCACAAGAGAGGTGTATGGGTGGAAAAAATGTAGAGAGAGAAGGGGTGGGAAGGAGGACTAAATATGGTTGTAGAGGGAAGCATGATGAAGGAAGGAAATAATTTTATCCGGAGTGTTTTTTGGAACAGCTCCGCTACTGAGTTGTGGGCAGCGAGGGAAGCTTTGGGAAGGTTGTACAGAGGGCAAGCAAGGAGAATGTGATAGACTGTGAGGGTGCAATGGCAATTGTTGCAGAGGGGTGGGGGAGTCAGTAAGGAGGTAAGAGTGAGTGAGGTGGGTGTGACCTATTCTAAGGCGGGTAATGTGGACGTTGTCGGCACGGGATAGGTTGCGAGTAGTGGGTTTGATTGGAATGGTGGGCTGGAGGACGTGGGGTTTGTTACCAATTTGGGAGTCCCATGAGGTTTGCCAGCGGACACGAACAAGGGAAGTGATAAGCAGTTTGATATCAGAAAGAGTTTTGGGAAAAGGGGTGGGGGAAAGGTGAGGGCAAGCCTAGCAAGTGCGTCAGCCCTGTCATTGCCAGGGATGCCAAAATGACTGGGTATCCAGAAGAAAAGAATATGTTTCTTACAGGGTAGGGGGCAAGAGGAGTTTACGGAGGATGAGGTGAGATTTGGGGTTATCCCATTTAAGATTGAGTAATGAAGTAAGGACAGCCTTGGAGTCAGAGAAGATGGCAAAGTGGCTGAAAGGAGAGTATTCAATAAAGTTGAGGGCGAGGAGAATGGCCTTGGCCTCGGCCGAAAAGATGGATCAGTAGATGAAAGTGTAGTTTGACAGTTGGTCTTTGATTTGGTTGTGGAGATTGATGAAAAGGTCAGGGCGGATTTGGGTTTTGTGATAAGTGGAGAGGCCCAGGTGGATAGAAGGGAAGGGGATTGCCCAAGGGAAAAAAGTGGGCCAGGAAAAAGTGCAGAAAATGGCAGGGTTGATGCCAAGATGGAGGTCTGATTATATGTGTAAGCTAAAGGGAGGGGATAAGGTTTTATTCCTACCAAAGAGGGTGGGGAAATTGGGGTACCTAATGAGGTTGTAAAAAGGGTTCTGAGTGTTGGTGAGGACTCTAAAAGCATAGGAGATGCTAAGCTTTCTACACCTAAGTAGAAAGGGGGTTCGTTAGCTTCAACATGAAGGCTGGTGATTGGGGAGGTTCTGTAGGCACCGAGACAAAGCCTGAGGGCTTCACCTTGGATGGTGTTGATGTGGTTGAGGTAAGACTTGTGAACAACACAGTAGACAATATTACCGTAGTCGAGCTTGGTACGAATGGTGAGCCTGAAGATTTTGAGGAGAGCATGGCAGTTCGCACTCCAAGTGGTGTTGTGTTGGAGAGGAGGCGGAGAATGCTGAGGGAGCTGTTGCATTTCTGTTTCAGGTTGGTGATGTGTTGCTTGTAGGAGAGCTTGGGGTCTAGAGTTAAATCCAGGAGCTGTGTGTTTTCAACTTTATGGATGTGATAGCCATTGAGCACAAGGTTCGGGTTGGGGTGGAGGTTGTTGAAATGACAGAAGTGCATGCAGACTGTCTTGACTTTGGAGAATTTAAAACTGTTATTGTTGCACCAGACTTGCAGCTGGTTGAGGCTGAGTTAAAGTCTATTTTCGATAAGAGGAAAGCTAGGAGAGGAGTAGAAGATGGTGAAGTCGTCCACGTAGAGGTACGTTTGATGTTGGGGCCAAGGTTGTCCGTGATGTCATTACTGCTCAGCTTGAAGAGAGTGGGGGAGAGGATGCTGCCCTGGAGGATGCTCTCAACTTGGGGTAGGGGTTGGAGAGGGAGTGGCCAATACGAACTTGAAACTGCCTGGGTGAGAGGAAGCTTGAATAAAGATGGGGAGGTGGCCTCTGAGGCCGATGGTGTAAAGTTTGCGGATGCCTTTTTTTCAAGTGGTGTCGAAAGCTTTCTCAAAGGTCGAAAAAGATGGCAATGAGGTGTTCCTTTTTTGCAAAGGAATCCCTGATAGCGGTGTCGAGCGTAATTAACTGGTCTAGGGTATTGCATCATTTCCAGAAGCCACTTTGGTGAGGGGAGAGGATTCTGTTGGTCTCAAGGAACCAGCTTAGTCTCTGATTAATGATCCTTTCCATAATTTTACAGAGACAGCAGGTGATGGCGATGGGGCAGTAGCTGGAGGGATCGGTACTTTCCTTTCCCAGTTTAAGGATGGGGGTAACAAAAGCTATTCTCCAGATAGGGGAAAGAAGTGAGGACTAAATGTGGTTGAGGATGATGAGTAGGGTAGTGGTGGGCTTGCTGGGGAGGTATTTCAGAAATTGGAAGGGGATGTTATCTGGGCCCTTGGAGGTGCGGCCAGCATCGTGAATGGCTTGGTTTAATTCGGAAAGGGTGAGAGGGGTGTTGTAGCTCTCAGAGGCTTCATCGCGAGCTTTTTTGCTTTTGAAAGCATTGAGGTAGATGGTCGAGGACGAGATGTTGCTGAAAGAGGTGGCGAGGTGGTTAACAATGTCCTTTTAATGGTGAGAAGGTTACCATTCCAGGAGAGATGGGAGACTTGCCCACCCTGCCGTGGAAGCTGTTAACCATTCTCCAAATCTTCTTAGTGGGGGTGTTGGTGGTAAGAGAAGAGATGAAGGGGATAGTGTAAATGTACAGAATGGAATCTGATAGTACATATTTATGACAACACTAATGGGTGTTGGTCTGATATGTGACAGAAAAGAAAACATACCCCTCCTTCCCTTCCCCCACCCCCAAATTAAAAAAAATAGAATTAAATCAATAGAAAAAATAATAATAGTGCTCCCTTCATTTAATTTTTTAAATAAACACACACACACATTAATAATAATTCTTATAGTCATTCATAATAAAAAATATAATAATAAACAAAACATACAAAAACCAATTGTCTTGTATCCTTCTTGAAATAAGAGTCCTAGATACCATACCATTATCACCAATGTGTGAAATGCAAATACTGTACACACATAACTGATATTTAGCAATAAGTAGTGCCCGAACAACATATCAAAATCAACTTGATGATATTATAAGAACAGCTGGCATAATTATACATTCATAATCTTTGACACAGCTCTGTGAATGCTTGAGGGATGTAAACATTTATTTGCGGTAGACTTGTTCAGACGAGTTTCAAAAATTAGGTACATTTTGGCCGAAAATTTACCCACTTGTAAAGGAAGAAGTTACTAGAAAATTTGATGGCTTCAATTAAAGACGTGGAAACATAACATATAGCCTATTTGTTTCAGCATAATTCAAGGTGTATTATTACTTTAAAAAGTTGCCAAAACATCACATAAAATTCAGAGCTTTAACTTAGTCAATGGTGAATCAAATTTCCATAGTTTATGTATGGGTCGTAGTTGACTGTATGAGACCGGTAAAAGAAACGTGAGGCTTGAAACATAAGTACTGTACAGCGAAGTTGACTAGCTTACCATAAGGCCTAGGCCCTAACACACTAAAACTTTTTTTTTTTTTTTTAAAGTAAAATTTAGGAACTTATGTTAATAATTTGAAGATTTTACACAGCCCGCAGATATCAGAAATCAAATCCGTGTAATAAGAAGACATTTTCAATTCGTCAGATACCTCCATTCCTAAATTTCGAATGAAAAGGCCTAGAATGGTAACTTGGATGGTCATCAGGCCATCAGTTTTATTTTTCGCGCAATACCTTAAGTACCAAACTGTGCAGATTGGGCCTAGGTCGTAAATATTATTTTCACGCCTATAAATATTACTTGACTGCTGATTCTAAGTTTAAATTCATACTGAAAAGATATTAAAGATCACACTTTGAGCAAAACAAATATCCAATAAATAAAGAAAATAGTTAAGTTTTACTTTAATTTGTTTACCTTTTTCTGGAAACTGTCAAATGTTTGTATTTTGCGGCACAGGAGGTATTTAGTATGACCATTTTGGTGTCTACGACCATGTTCTCATTTTTAATTGATGGCGTCCTTCTCTGGTTGGGATTGCGCAATGCCCGCCCGCGACGATACCGATCCATCCCGGCCTTCGGCGGTTTTCCGCTCTTCTCTATCCGTCGGGGTACTAGGTCCATGACGGGTTGCCTGGTCGAATAGGACTCTTAGGAGGAGGTCTGTACTTTGAACGTCGTTAGGTGCACCTAGGCCTACTAATCCAGGCATCAGGATGACAGAGTCCCACCATCTGATCAGTGATCATTCAAGAAGTTTAGCCTAACACTAACGTTAGGCCTAAACAAGTTAAAAGTTGGCCAAGAGGTGAGAATGTAACTGTAAGTTAGTGCTAACGTTAGGAGGCCCTAATCTGTAATCAAATTTCGGATAACATGAGGAGAAATCAAAGATTTTTACTAGGCCTATTGCTGACAACAAAAACATTTTTATTTTTCATAAACTTGACCTTAGGTGCACGAACCTCAGCCCCTTTATGCTACAACAATACAAAGTAGGCTTGGGCTCCTAGGCCTAACGTTACTGTACTATGGTATGGTGCCAGACTGCTACAACTTGTCAATTTCCTCTAAGAAATGCTTTAAATTACCTGTTTATGCCTTATGCAACCAGGCACTAAAACATGTCAACTCCCACCCGTACCTAGGTGTTGAAATTGATGATAAACTTAGATGGGATAAATATATACTCTACATAACATAACCAAGAAAGCTAACTCTGTTGGCCTATTGAAACGTAACCTCTCAAACTGTCCTACCGACGATCTCAAACTTTACTCAAAGGGGAAAACAAACAGTCAATTGTCATTGTAATCAATGGGAGAAAAACCTATTTTTATGTAATTTTTCAATATACTGGATAGGCCCTAAATTATTTGTCTTCAAATATTTTGTGTAGGCCTAAGTATTAGGCCTACTATTAGATAATAGTTTGCCTATATGAGTAACATTATTTTTCGCTGACTGGCTGAGGCGACACAAGTATTTATAAAATAATATCCCATTGACTGTATTGATAAAGTTTCCCCTTTCAACTTGGCAAAACCACACTGAGCTCGTACACGGTTAAGTCAAATCAGACCACGAGAATCCATGCACCATTTTTCTCTTCAGGAATTTGTGTGCCTGCACCTGGAATCTGTGAGCCTTCACCAGCAATTTCACCAAGGAGGGTGACTCAAGTCCAAAATATGTACATTGAAGCACCCCTAGTCACTTAGGTGATTGACATAACTTTCTTCTGAAAATAATTTAGTACCTCAAATCTGAATCTGAATCGCTTAAGTCGGCAAAATCCTTCAAGAGGACATGAACGCCAACAGAGCGTAAAAAGTATGAGTAAAAAATATGAAAAAAACTAGTTAGCAATACAAGTGTTAGGCCTAGTAAGTTTAGCTTTGAAACAGTTGAGACTTGGTACATGTACAATGTCTGACGGTAAAGCATTCCAATCCTTAGGTGTGTGAGGGAAGAAAGAGTGTTTATATACATTCTTTTTAGCATAGGGAACCTGGAAATTAAGGTCATGATTATTTCTTGTATTAGTTCTGACCGTGGGGATAAGTTCATCTTTATTGATGGCGACAAGATTGTTATTGATTTTATATAGCATATGTAGCCAGGTGTTGTTTCTTCTTGTTTTAAGCAGGCCAATCTAATTTATGAAGCATGCTTTTACACTAGATTTATAAGAGTAGTCTGCCATACAGAACCTGGCTGATCTCCTTTCATTCACCTCTGTACAAAGTGAACAGGTGTGAAGTACATTGGCCCATCCCAGAGTTACCCTGGCGACTGACAATTTGTTACATTAACACACATGTGACTTGACATTGCGAGGGTAGTGGGTGTGAGTCATACAACTTACAAGTGTTTAAGTTCTTAAATTGCTTTCTAGGTTGCTTTTATTATTCCTCTTTCCCTCATATGCAGGAAATCTTTGAACTTTTTTGGTTGGAATAGGATTTTTTCTTGCAATTAAGATTTTTATTTGTAGGGGTTGCAGAGTTTAAAAGTAAAAATCAACAAAATTATAGGTTTTTCCTATAGACTCAAAACAGCACTAATGACCTATATGGTTGTAATTTCAAGTGTAGCCTACAGTATACTAATTACTGTACCTCAAACAATGGGTAACATTAGAATGTCCATAATGTAAAGTTAACGTTATCATCATGTACACGAAAGTAACGTTAGGCTCTTAGAGCTTTATAGCCTAAACAAGTAATTATCATAACTAAATTGTTAACAAATCCCCCCAAAAAAGCAAAACTTTGATATCAATTATCATTCATGAAGATTAAGTAGTGAACAGTACACAATGACACTGAACACCTAAGCATCTGGTTTGTGTTTTGAGCCTGAACATTAAATGTTAGACAATATTTAGGCCTACAGTAGGTCTGTTGCAATTTTTTGTCAATTTGGAGTACAGTTGATTAACATTCGCATAACTGTCATATAAAGCAACATCATGATTGAACTTAAGTAAATATGAAATTCTGCATATTTAAGTGTGCTTGCTAAAAAGAACAGGTTTTTAAGGACTGCAAATAGGCATTAAGTTATATTTGTCTTTATTGATGTTGCAACCGTATAGCATGTAGAATTGTAATGTTTTATGTTATGTTTCTTTATTCTATCTTCTGTCTGCATCTTTAGTCTAATAGTGGTGCAGACATAGGCAAAATTTGAGTGGGGGACTGGGGGTGAGCTTTTTTTCTGAATATTTAACATGTTTCATGATTTTGCCTTCTTGCCCCCACTTTCGGTAGGGGAATTCCACCTATGGATGCAGACCAGAATTAGCAGAAAGTAATTTTATTGTTATTGCAGAATGATATACGCTGACATGAATTACAGAGGTTTGTCTTCTGCATCACACTTTCTCCCCCACCTGACCTTTGAAAATAGTGGCCATTAGTTTGGTTTTGGTGGCGCTCAACGTCCAACAGATGAGGATGCATATTGTTAAATGGGGCTTTTTACCTGCCTGTTTTCTGATCACTTTTCAAAAAGAGAAGTAGTACCTGTTGTTTATCCACTTCTGTCCTGATCAAAATCCATATTCATTCATGGCTTATCCAGATGCTGAACATGATTTAAAGAGTATCACTGTAGTAGTATAATTCTTAAAATGTTCATTTTTTTCAACATGTGTGAAGCAAATGGTGATTCATCTGATGTTGAGTATGTAGCAAATTCAAATGTGTTATGTTGTGGTTTATTCCCTAGATAGTATTCTGGCTAGATGTTTTATCCTTGTGGGTAATGAGAGTTATCATATCCAGGGGATAAGTGAACTTTTATGTTTTTAGGGAGTACTGTTAATTGCCAAGTACAGTAACAATATTAGACCATCGGATTATGCAATGTTTTTTGGTCATTTTTTCAGGGTTCTTCCACGACTTAGAGGCCACACAGAGACTAGATGGCAGCTCTCTGGTTAGACAGATGAGACTGGTATCACTACTATGCTGCATCTTTTGTGGTTCGGAAGTATCGGTAATCATACATCTTGTTTGGTATGGAGGGTGGCCGTGACATCATCAATGTCCATGAGTTTGTGATGGTGTAGTAAGATCCATAGCCAAGATGGCGTGACAACTAAACTCAGCATGGTGAGAAGTTATTCCAATATTTCACCTTTTCAAATTAGGAAAACATGATTTAGGCCTATTTATTTATTTATTTGTTTTAATTGGTAAAGTATATGCAGGCATTTGTCCTTATGATATAGAGAATACATAACTCCAATTGCAGATGGATATTTCTTGAAATTATTTGACCATGGATATGGGAATTTCATAAATAGATTTTAAAAATTGATACTTGAATTTATAATGATACCCAGATTTTGTATGGGGTTGGTAATACTACCCCCATCTCCAAAAATCATGGGGCCAAAATTGTGACTTTACTTCACTTGTTAATTACTTTATACTGTATATAATAAACCTCATTTTTAGCGACTGCATATACCATACAAATTATAAACCTAATTTGTCAAAAAACAAGGTAGAATCTACAAATGTTGTAGATCATTTACTAGTCAATGGTTGGTTGAATTTGTCCCATGATGGGTCCTTACGTAAAGAGGTTTTGTGATTCTAATGTATTGGAGTTTCTTCATGACGTTACAAAATAAGTCGACTCCAGTCATAATGTAGATTTCATCTCTCTTGATTTCCTTATATCATTTCATAAGGTTCTAAGGTTCTCGTTAGTTGACAGGTCACAAAGAGTTGTTGTTAATGGTGCAGTATCTCCATGGAAGAAGGTTACAAGTGATGTTCCTCAGGGTTCTGTATTGGGTCCACTTGTTTTCTTAATCTTCATTAATGATATTGATGTTTCCCTTGGCTCCAGGATTTGTAAATGTGCTGATGACACTAAGCTGTACAGGATTGTTGGTAATGCTAGGAATTCTTTACTTTTGTAAAGTGATCTAGTTAAGTTATTTTTTTGGTCCCAATTAGCATATGTCATTTACTGTTGATAAATTCGAAGGTGTTTATTTTAGTCAGAACAATTTGGGTTTTGATTATTGCATGAATTGTTCAAATTTTGGTTGTGTTGACAAAGAGAGGGATTTTGGTATTGTCATTATTAACAGTCTAACGCCTTCTAGACGGTGCAGCTTTAGCAGGTACAAGCGCAAAAAGTTTTGTTCTTTGTACAAACAGTTAGGCCTTACCTTGAGTATGCTATTCAGGCTAAGAATCTCTTTTATGAGGAGGATAAGTTCATTTTGGACCTCTTTCAGTGAAGAATTACTAAACTTATTCCCAAAGTAAGGTATATATTTTATGAATCTATGTTCTTGGTTTGACCATGTTGAGTTGAGAAAAGTACAGTATGTGGTAATATTATTTGGGTTTTTAATTTTTTTACTGGTAGTGATGCTTTGAATTACTGTAATTTCTTACATATTTGGTTAAACCTCATGGTCACAGTTTGAAGTTGACTAAATAGTTCTCAAGGATTAATATTCTATGTTTTTGAATTTTGCAAAGGGTGTTTAATAAGTGGGTTGTTAAATCCAATTCTGTTCACATTTTCAAAGTCAACATGGATAAGTTTTTTACTAACTCTGTGGATCTTTTACTGTATATGTATTCTTTCGTTGAAGTGGTGCTTTTAGTGTGGGCTTTTTGTGGGGTGACTAACCCTTCTTAAGCTGTTCATACTTATTATGTTATGTTATTTACTTCATTACTGATTTTTGCAACAGCTACATGCAAAAGAGTGCCCGAGATGACACACTGATATTTTCAAGTCTTGACAGTCAAAAGGCACTGGCAGGAGGTGGGAAGACACGCAATCTGATGCAGTTAAGAAAAGAGTATTTGAAGAGTGCAAAAGAGAAAAATGTTTTTCTCTTTCCAGTTAATGTGAGGTATGAATTGATGTATACAGTAGCATCATGTTTTGGCATAAAAGAGTCATATTTCTCAGATTTTTAAAAGAGTTTTAGGAGTATGCTGAGATTAGAGTATACAGATATGGTAGCTGTATTGGTATATAAAAAGACTTTGTCATGTGAAAGCAAAACACATCTGTTTTTTTTTTTTTATTCAAATATTTTTTTCTTATTTTGGGAAAGGATGGTATTTTTAAATAGCATATGATCGTTTAAACCTTTGGTGGCAAATGGTATTTGTATATGTGGTTTGATTAATGACAAAGCTTAATTATTTGATCATGTGGAAATGATGCCAGCATCATATTATACACGTAAGGATACTACTTACAAGTGAAGAAGTGTGTCAGATATACATTTTTGGCTCTTCATGACTTTTATATATGTGTATTGGAATTAAAAGTTTGTCAGGTGTGTGTCATCATCTGTTTTGTGACTTTGTTGTCCTTGATTTATAGTATACAAGTATGTAAACAGTGAAGAGATGTTTTTGATTTAAAGCATTTGTTTGAAATGAATGTAATATTGGTTACACAGTTGCATTTCTTGTGATAAAGGAAATTGTAGAACATATTAAGTAAAGATTAGCTTCTTTCTTTAAAGAGTATTTCATGAGTAAAGCTTTGAGAAAATGTATACCCCGGATGGTGGTAACCAACTGATTCGGAATTACACTTAACACACTAGTCACTTTAAAATGCAATTGCAAAATGCTTGAAATTTTTTAATTAGAACATGATAAGAAAGTGATTAAAGTGAAATCCATTTAAGGCCAATAAGGTGCTTATTTTCAGTTTCCATGGCGCAAGATGATGAAAACACATTACTCTCCCTGGAGGGGATGCCAGTCCATCACATGATAACTAACTCCCCAGCAGTGCTGGTACATGTACACCTTTTACAGCGGAGTCGACTGGTGCAATGAGAAAGTCTTACATGAGGACACAATGCAGGGCTCACAACTTCACCTCCTTAATAGTTAGTTTTCACCTGAAAATTTCTTTACTTGTCTCATACCATATCTATTGCATATGTTTGCAAGTGTTCATAAAAATTTGAAATATGACTTTCATTTGATTTATAATTTTCTTTCCAGTTTCAAATGGCACTGGATCAGTATCGCCTTTTTCTGTGCTAATGATAGGTAGGTAGTTCATTTGTGATTAATCCAATCTTTATTATATTTGATTTTAATTATCTTGTAATAAGCAAGAATGAAAATTGAAGTGGTCTAGCATGTCTCAAATAGAGCCTTCACAAATTGGCACTTTAAAGAGGAAAATGATGTGATATTGACCTGTCTATTAGAAATAATACAAAAGCTAAACAACACTTTTTAAGTTCAAAATTTAGTCATTAAACTTGAAACGACCACATTTGTCGCAGCACAGAGGCTTAATGAGTTGTAAATTTTGACTTCTGAATCTTGAATTATGAATCTTTGGCCCTTGCCATTTTCTTGTGCAAACCTCCGTTCCCAAAGAACACACACAGTAAGATATCTTATGATCGGAAAGTTGTCATAACTGCCTGCTCATATAATGATTAACCATTCATCATTTTCTTCTAAAGGAGTTTGGTTACTGTTTGGCGGCTCATTGATTTATACATAACTGACATTAACTGGTCAAAACAATGGATTAGTCTGTATTTGCATGAATTAATCAAGTTCTTAAAGAATTTAATCAGGAGCAAATCAAAACATTTACAACTGTTGATTGACATAGTAAACAGATAAAGGACATTGCAAAAGTGTAAAACCCTGTTTTAATTCAATTTATATGACTGAAAATTTAGTACAACAGGTTTTTACCCTACTGGCAGGACATTAAACATGTAGTTAATTCTACTTCCCTGTTTTGTTTTGTTTTTAGCTGGTATGTCATGACCCTTGACTCACTGAATAGTCAAGGGGGATTTCATCAGGAAGTGCAGACATTGTAGAGGCTGTTGCAACTCCTTCGGAAGGATCTCTCTATGTTGCCAAATATTGTCAAAGTCCAGGTTAGTAAAATTTGTATCTGCACTAACATTCAGCCATATGTTTCATATGTTTGTATAATTGACCAGACAATTATCATATTAACCCTTAAAGCTCCACACCGGTTGTGACAAGCCCCGATGGACATCCCTTTTCAAAAAAATATTCGGGTAGCTTAGCAATGTGTTAAAAACGTAAGCCTGATATAAAGAGCTCGCATAGTTCTTTCAGATAATGTAACTATTTGATGAGGATTGTTATGGTGCAGATTTTTGAGAAGAAATGGGTTGAAATAGAGAAAATTTAAAAAATGCACAAATTGTAATGAGCTTTTTTTTTAAACGATAATTTGCTGGAAAAGCTGTGAACAACTGTCAATTGCATCAAACTATCCAATTCCGGTCAAATTTTATCTGCCCTGTCACCAATATCTTTCTTTTGGTACAAGTTGTGTAAAGTTTGATAATTTTTAGTCTTTTTGATTTCAATTTTTAAACTAAATTATAACTCTGGATCGTAGTACACCTATCACATGCCAAAAATATCTTGAATAAGCTTACTTTATTTACTTTCCATTGAAAACAAAAAGAGCAACTACGCCCTCTTTCTTCATACCGTTATTTAAGTTTTAAAACAAACCCATACGCTGAAGCATACATGTTCTGGTGTAGCGGATGGTTACTCAGCTGGCAACACACACGTCCCGGGTTTGAATACTGACCGTGTGCACGGTTTGCCTTTTCGTGAGTAATTACAGTGGTGATTATTAATTGTTTATTACCTCCGCTAACGGAGTTGGACAGAGCTTATGTTTTCGCCCGTATGTCTGTTTGTCATCAAAACATCTCAAGAACTGATAATCGGATTTGGATTTGATCTTAGAATTTGGGGAAGGGTGCAAATGGAAGGGTGCAAATGGAAGGGTGCAAATGGAAGGGTGCAAATGGAAGGGTGCAAATAGAAGGGTGCAAATTGAAGGGTGCAAATTGAAGGGTGGGGACAAGTTTTTGCCTCTATTTGTCTGTTTGTTTCTTTGTCATCAAGATATCTGAAGAACTGATAATTGGATTTGGATTGATCTGCTGTGTAGTTTTGTTACTGATTCAGGAAGAAGTGATTACAATTTGAGACATATTGGAAAAGGGGAAGGGGAAGGGCAAAAAAGGAGGGGTGAGGATGTTTAGGGTGAATTTATTTTGTCATCATTATATCTCAAAAAGTCACTGGATTTTGATCAAATTTGGTGTGTGGTTTTATTCCTGCTTATGGAAGAAGTGATTATTCAAATTTGAGACATATTGGAACAGGGGAAGAGTGCAAATGGGGGGTAGGGACATTTTGTCTGTCGAGATATCTAAAGAAGTTATGATTGAATTTGGATTAAACTTGGTGTGTGGTTTTGTTACTGCTTTAGGAAGAGGTGATTACTTAGTTGAACTCTTAGTTGAATCTTTCTAATGGAATGTGCTGAACAATGAACTCGTGCCATGTAAGAACAGCCATACAATGTATATTATGGACTCTACCCTATATAGAGCTCAAACATTGAATGCTTAGCCTGAATTAAACTGAAAACAATGATCAGAGTCATGATCATCAAGTGAGAAGGAGATTGTTTGGGGTTTTACCTTGGTGGGTAAAACCCCAAATCAAGGGTTCTTGATTAATTTTTTCGAAGGCCATCATTTCACAACAGCTTCAGGCCAATTGTGTGGCAAAACCAGCATCATATGAAAAAAAAACTAAAAAGAAATACCAAATTTTGCCTAATATTTACAAATTTTGAAGAAGAAAAAAAAAAAAAAAAATGTTTATCACATTTTTTACACACCTGGTGTTTAAAGCTTAAACGACCAGCGTGTTCAAAACGTCACTGCAATTTTTTGGAACTTTTCTTTTAATGTTAATTGTCCAAACTTTCCTTTCATTTTGTATCACTACAAGTTTGGTTTATATAAACTTTTCAATAAAAAGTCAAAATAAAGAAAACATCCAACATAAATTTGCAAATTTTAGGCAAAATTAGGTCATTTTTTATAGTTTTTTGAGCTAGTATTTTTTCTTGTGAATAATGAAAGTTGTTAGCAATGTGTTTTAGGCGCAATATCCATGATAAATATTTTCAGTATTAATTTGATGTGATGCAAGGTGTTTTTGATATAGACTGTGAAATATGTAGTTTTTCATGCATTGAAAATGTATTGTATGAAAAGTAAGGCTTTCAAGGACAGTAAAACCAACACTTGGAACAACTTTATCTCTTCTCTCACCACCAACACGCCCACTAAGAAGATTTGGAGAATGGTTAACAGCTTCCACGGCAGAGTAGGCAAATCTTCCATCTCCCATCTCTCTTGGAATGGAGACCTTCTCACCGCAAAAAGACATCGTTGACCACCTCGCCTCTTTCAGCAACATCTCGGCCTCGACCAACTACTCCAATGCTTTCAAAATCAAAAAGCTTGCGATGAAGCCCGGAGAATCACTTTTCCCTCTGACAACTCCGAAAGCTACAACACCCCTCTCACCCTTTCTGAATTAAACCAAGCCATCAGCGACGCTGGCTGCACCTCCAAGGGCCCAGATAACATCCCCTATCAGTTTCTGAAACACCTCCCCATCAAAGCCACCACTACCCTACTCACCATCTTCAACCACATTTGGTCCTCACACTCCTTTCCCCTATCTGGAGGACAGCTATTGTCATCCCCATCCTTAAACCGGGAAGGATAGCACCGACCCCACCAGCTACCGACCCATCGCCCTTACTTGCTGTCTCTGTAAAATTATGGAAAAGATCATTAATCAGAGACTAAACTGGTTCCTCGAGACCAACAGAATCCTCTCTCCTCACCAAAGCGGCTTCCAAAACGCCGCAATACCTAGACCAGTTAATTACGCTCGACACGCTATCCGGGAATCCTTTGCAAAAAGGAACACCTCATTGCCATATTTTTTGACCTCGAGAAAGCTTTCGACACTACTTGGAAATACGGCATTACCCGGAAACTTCACACCATTGGCCTCAGAGGCCACCTCCCCATCTTTATTCAAAACTTCCTCTCACCCAGGCAGTTCCAAGTTCGTATTGGCCACACCTCTCCAAGCCGTACCCCAAGAAGAGGGCGTCCCCCAAGGCAGCATCCTCTCCCCACTCTCTTCAACCTGAGCATTAATGACATCGGGAATGACCTTGGCCCCAGCATCAAACGTACCCTCTCGTGGATGACTTCACCATCTTCTACTCCTCCCCTAGCTTTCCTATTGTTGAAAATAGGCTTCAAACCAGCCTCAATCAGCTGCAAGTCTGGAGCAACAATAACGGTTTTAGATTCTCCAAAGACAAGACAGTCTGCATGCACTTTTGTCATTTCAACAACCTCCACCCCAACCCGAACTTTGTGCTCAATGGGAATCGCATCCCTAAAGTTGAAAACACAAAGTTCCTTGGTCTAACTCTTGACCCCAAGCTCACCTACAAGCCACACATCACCAACCTGAAACTAAAATGCAATAGCTCCCTCAACCTCCTCCGACTGCTCTCCAACACTACTTGGGGAGCGAACCGCCATGCTCTCCTCAAAATTTTCAGGCTCACCATTCGTGCTAAGCTTGACTATGGCAATATTGTTTACTGTGTCGCTCACAACTCATACCTCAACCACATTAACACCATCCAAAATGAAGCCCTCAGGCTTTGTCTAGGAGCCTACAGGACCTCCCCAATCACTAGCCTTCATGTTGAAGCCAACGAACCCCTTTCTACTTAGATGTAAAAAGCTTAGCCTCTCCTATGCTTTTAGAGTCCTCACCAACACTCAGAACCCTGTTTACAACCTCATTAGGTACCCCAATTTCTCCTCCCTCTTTGATAGGACTAAAACCCTATCGCCCCTTCAGCTTACGCATTAAATCAGACCTCTTTCAACTTGGCATCAACCCCGCCACTCGGCACCTATTCCTGGCCCACTTTTCCGCCTTGGGCCACCCCCCTTCCTTCTGTCCACCTTGACCTCTCCACTTATAACAAAACTCATACTCACCCTAATCTCTTCATCAATCTCCACAACCAAATCAAAGACCAACTCTCAAATTACACCTCTATCTATACTGATGGCTCCAAGGAAGGCAACAAGACAGCTGCTGCTGCCATCATCCAAGACATCACCCTCAGTAGCAGACTTCCTGACCACTCATCCATCTTTTCAGCCGAGGCTAAGGCCATTCTCCTCGCCCTCAACTTTATTGAGTACTCTCCTCTTAGTCACTTTGCCATTTTCTCTGACTCAAAGGCTGTTCTTACTTCATTACTCAATCTTAAATGGGATAACCTCACCTGCCACCTCCTCCTCCGGAAACTCTTTTCTCCCACCCTCTGCAGGAAAAGTGTTCTTTTCTTCTGGATCCCCAGCCATGTTGGCATCCCTGGCAATGACAGGGCTGATACAGCCGCTAAGCTTGCCCTTAACCTCCTCCCTTCCCCTTTTCCCAAAACCCTCTCTGACATCAAACCGCTTTATCGCTTCTCTTGTTCGTGACCGCTGGCAAACCTTATGGAACTTCCAAATTGATAACAAACTCCATGTTATCCAGCCCACAATCCCGATCAAATCCACCATCAACAACCTTTCTCGACGACAACGCTCATATTACCCGTCTTAGAATTGGTCACACCCACCTCACTCACTCCCACCTCCTTATTGGTTCCCCAACCCCTCTGTAACAATTGCCACTGCATCCTTACAATCCAACACGTTCTCCTTTGCTTGCCCCTGTACAACCTTCCCAGAGCTTCTCTCTCCCCCACAACTCAATTGCTGAGTTCTTCCAAAAAAATCCTCCAGATAAAATAGTCTCCTTCCTTCAGCATGCATCCCTCTACAACCATATTTAGTCCTCCTCTTCCACCCCCTCTCTACTCTGTTTTTAGTTTTACCCATGCACCTCCTCTCTCGATCACAGCTTTCTGGCTTTTGTTCTTGAATTTCTCTCATTCTTCCCCTGGTCTCTTTCCTTACTACCTCTAAAATGATCTGACCTCTCAGGCACAATTTGACCTTCGTTGTCGTGGTGCCGTTAAGACCTCATCAAACAAACAAACAAACATTGAAGTGAATACAATAGAAAAATGTTTATGAAGTTTGCAAATGTATGGAAAATTGTTAGTGAGTGTGCTGTTTTTATGTGAATCTGCAGTTGAATTTCGTTTATTCAAATATTTCCATTGATATTACTTCAGTATTTGAGCTTCAAATGGGAGAACGTTCATAGTTGTAGGTATCACATGAATTTCAGCATGATATCTGAATATGTAACGTTTAATGCAATGCAGGCATACCACCAAAAGGACTTAAAGGATTATAACAGAAGAAATATGCATAATTTGATTTTTCAATTCTTATCTTATATCCAATTTTAAGATTTATATTTTGTTATTTTAGGTACGGTTGCAAACAGGGGATGATTGTGGAGATTTAATGCTGCAAAACATGGAACTGATGATGAAAGCAGTGAGTGTATTTTTTTCTTTTTATTTCGCCATTCTTTCAACGGAAGCAATATTGTTTTGAATTGTACTTTGTTGATCAAGTTGTTGGACTATATAGATATAATTAGTAACTTCATTATAATGTGCATAATTTTATACTGCAATGTTCAAAAATATGCATATTACCTTAATAAATATGCAAAGTCAGTGTTCAAAACACTCATCTTTGTGCTTTTGCACTTTCTTGTGAGAAAAAGCATGGAAGTACTATAATTAATTTTAGGTGTTGTTGAAATTTCTTTTTCAAAAGGCATAATTTTTTTTTTTTAATTAAAAAAATTAACAAAAATTGTATAGTGGGCCTAGGATGAGTTTTTTCCTGTGTACATGAACAAAGTAACAGTCAAATTCAATACTAACACTCAAAAGTTTTTGTGGTAACTGGCATATTAGGCTTGCAATATAGGCCTATGACTATGGTATCTCACAATCTCTGTTAGTCAGACCAAAAGTAAAGCAAAATTTGAAAATATGGAGCCATTATTGACATAAATTCACATACTTTGCTTCATATGAACTTTTTTAAATATCAGTATGGAGTCTAAAATATACATAGAGATGCTATTGCTAAACTTAGTATCTTGCTAGAAAGGGGTGAAGAAAAAATAATTATTTGAAAATCTTAATATTGTTCCTATGATTTTGTGAAAATTTTGTTTCTAAATGGAACAGTTGTCCCAAAGATTGCCCTAAATTTTTAATTTACCATAGGTATGAATAAAATGTGAGTAGATTTTAAATATATGATTTTTCTCTTAAGTATACCCTGAATATACCAATAGGTTTTGGGAAAAATTAAGGTAACCATTGTTTGGCCCAAAATGTGCCCAAGTGCTTAAATAAGTCCTTTCAAATGATACAAAAATCACCCTAATTTAAATGGGGACTACCCTCTTTTGATATGGCACACTCTAAAGGTCCAATAATTGTACACTTTGGCGTTGAATGGTTCAAGTAATCAAATTAAAGCAGTGTGTTCATTAGATGGTTCATATATATATATTTTCCTTACATTGGTTTTGTTTTTTTGTTTTTTTTGTTTGCATTAGACACCAGAATGTTTCATTACAGATGCAAATGAGGTGTTTGCTAGTGCACTCAGTGCCAGGACAATGCGCTGGCATGTAAAGCATCTGCTGTACCAAACACTTGTTAGATTTTTTTTGTAATCTATTCACACCTACAAGTTTGAATGTGAGCACTCGATATTATGAGAACCTCGTTTTCTTAATTTTATATATGTTATTATTATCTATTGCATAGTTTTAATTAGACATAAGTATGCCTTTTGATTGGGAACCTGAATTGTTTCCTCATACTTTTCTGAATACACTGAATGCATGTCACTATACACTTTCCATGCATATCATCTTATCTCTGTGAAATAATGAGAATGAACATAAACAGAAAACTCCACATTAAATTTTTATATTAACAAGCTGACGTCAAGTAAAGACTTCAAGAACAGTTATTAGCCTATTTATATTATTATGTTGTACGACAAATTTCTTAATCCAAGATTTGGATTAATTGTTGTCATTACTAGATCAACATCAATCTTATATGGGCAGCAAAATTTAATTGTTTTTGAATAACCATGATATATCAGACAAGTTCAAACATTTTTTTTTTGTGAAAAGAAAAAGAAGCTTCAAAGCTTTGAAACTTGCTGTAAGTATATCTGTTTTTTGATATCAAGAAGCTATTATTTATTTGTAACTACTGATAATAAAAGGGAACTGTTATTTCATTTGTTTGATCTTTAATTTCCACAGATTATGTAACTCCGGTGATTGGCAAATTCTTGTCTATGGAATAGCATCAGTGATATTGACCATCATCTCCTTGCAGCACAGAAAACAAAAAAGAGCATCAGCCTTAATAATATTAGTGTTATGCCTTTATCACCAGTTGGGCCTTTGTTGCCCTGTTTTTGTAGCACTGGTTAAGTGTTTTGATAAAATGGAAACATCTGATGACACCAAACTAAGTTAGAACAAAATACCACAAAACTGCATTTTATCAGTCTAGCAAGGCAAAATAATAAATATGTATGTATACAGCAAAATATAGAATACTGGAGATGATTTATTAGTAGTCATACATATTCAATTATTGATATTAGGCTTTTAGTTTTGACCTCTAACCCCTGAAGCTAACATTTAATTGAGAAAAATATTTAAATGCATGATAAAGATGTGCATACCAGAAATCCACATTTTGATGTAGTTTGAGAAAATTTGGTGATTTCCAGCTGCAGCACTTGATGTGAAATTTTGTGTTGAGTTTGTTATGTGCTGATATAAATTTCTCTGTTAAGTGTTGACCTTTGTTATGATTCTGTATCAGAAGTCATAGCCATGTCATTGGAATTCTTTACGAAAGAAACATTTGAGATTGAAGTTTGTTACATACATTTTTGATACCTATTAAAACAAGTAAGATTTTATTATCTCATATTGTGCTATGTGCACAAGGAGTCCCTGTCATTCATGTAAGAAGTATAGGTATGTGTAATATATTAATCTTAGTCAAATACAAATGAAAAATATTTAAAGGGTCATAGGTCAAACACTTGTTCAAATAAAGAAATTTGTGGCAATTAAAATGCAAAAAGTCCAAGGCCAATGATGATCCAAAGTGATGGTATGGTGGCACCCCTTCCACCTTGTGTGGTGAAATGCCCTGCCTAATTTGGACCCCATATATCAAAAGTCAAGTGGCAATACACCATATGTTTACCTTTCTGAGCAGTTTTTGATTGGAAAGTACATTTGAGTTGAGGATGGGACCTTAATGATAAGTATTACTGTCTCTTGTGATACATTGTGTCTTGGTGTTTGAAAGGCTCAATGGTCAAATACTTGTTTGAAATTAACAAGTTTGCACTAACTTACTAAAAAGGACAAGGCCAATTACGATCCAAAGTGGTGTCATGGTACCTTGTGAGGTGAAGTAGTGCTCTACAGACTTTTGATCCCATAACAAAAAATATACATATATTTCAAGTAGCAACAAACCTAAATTTCACCTTTCTGCTACAGATTGTGAATGGGGTTAAAGGGCTTTGCACATTATGGGTGCCATATATTGAATAATGCATTGTTGTAGTGGCAAAGGTCAAATACGGACTGTTATGAGTTCGAAGATCAAGTCTTACATGCAGAATGACCCACATTAATGTTAAAGATCATAGGTAGTTGCTAAGGGGCAATCTTTTTAAGTAAATGTTTTATATAAAGTACTGGGTAGGATAATGGGTATGAGATCAGTGACTCAGTAGTTTGCATTCTTGTTTAAAAAGTAGTAGGTGCAAGGCACACCTTGTAAGGACAAGGCATACCTTGTAAGGACAAGGCATACCTTGTAAGGACAAGGCATACCTTGTAAGGACAAGGCATACCTTGTAAGGACAAGGCATACCTTGTAAGGACAAGGCATACCTTGTAAGGACAAGGCATACCTTGCAACACTTAGTGTAAGTAGTCTTGATGGTAGCAGTTCATTGCCTATATTGTGAACTACAAAATTGTTAAGATCGATTATGAATTAATTTAGTTTTATTTATATAATTTTTTTGAATATATTTAACTTAAAAGAGCACTAGACTGAAAAGTGAGGCACTCATGTTTGCGATTTTCACAGATATATCATCCACAACACATGGATAAACTTCATGCCTCCATAACACATAGACGATGTGAGCAAAAATTACTTGAATATTCATATTAACCAGAAAATTGCTATACTGTTGCGTGCTAGATAAGTGTTTGATTTTTGGAGACCCATAAAAGTACACCCTCACTTTTCGGTTTAGTGCTCCTTTTATTACCAAAGGATTTTTAAGGTTGGAAATAATGAAGATATTTGGACCAATTAGTTTTATTGCTGATGTGCAGAATGGAATTTAAATGCAGTCATTTCAGGCATTTCAAGCCAAATCAGGCAAAACCAATTGAGCTGTTTATTGATCATTTTGCTCCTTTCATTACTCATTTCCATATAAGATAATTGTGGCAGACCATTGTACTTTTCCTTTAAGGTGATTTTGGATATTGTCACCTCATTGCATATTATATTTTTTATTCGGGTTGGAAGCTTGCACTTTCACAAATTTGGAGCTTTTTGTGTATTAACAGAATTTACTTATTACAGGAATATTCCCATTGTTTTAAAAAAAAAAAAAAAATTATGTGAAAAGAGCATACTTTTAGAGCCAATTTGGTACAAAAATCAGATTTGATATCATATTCCGTTCAGGATATATAAATTTTAAAGATTTATTAGTTGCATTTTAAAGTTTTTTGTACTGTATGAATTTGGGTTTGATGGAGGCAATGAAATCCATTGCAAATGTTTATGTACTTCTTTGAACATTAATTGGTTGTTTCTGTATGATTACAAACAACTGTCCAAAAGTAATTGAAGAAGGGTATACTTGGCAATGTATATAAATACCTACCTTTCATCAATTTATTTTTCTAGCAGGTTTTACTAATAAAGGATAATAGATTTTAATGAAATACATCAATTTTGTTGGAGAATGTGTTGTTGTGATGTCATACTGAGCCTTTTCCTATTTGTTTCTTGGCATTTTTTATGAACCTTAAAATTTGAATATCTTCTGGTAGGAATAACATATCAACATGATTTTTATACTAAATTGTTCCTAAAATTATTCTCTTATGAAAGGTTACGAAAAAACATGGGAATATTTCTTTGGGCACAAGTTGTTTAAGTCTGATTAAATTTACTGCTGTGAATTCAATCATTTTGCTGATAAAAAAAGGAAATAATGAAAACGAAATTTGCTCTACTTATTTCTTTCAAAAATATTTGCAATGTATATACACGATTGTTTTAACTCCCAGTCAGGAGTCAAAATTGGGAAATGAAATTGTTAATTGTTGATGATGAATTTAGTCAAATTATTTTGAAAGTTTGGAAAAATTGGCAACATTTCCAACAAATGATTTTCCAATTATCAGCAATATTTAATGGAAAGTTCAATTACCATTGACAAATTCTGCTTGCAACCGAGATTTTTGTTTGATTCATTTAAATTAATAATTAAGACAGGTTATCAATTGTCATCTTGGCTTTAAACCATCTTTTTTGGTATTCTAACCCCAACTGTTTTGTTTTGTTTTACTAACCTCCTATCAGATTTACTGACTAATATTACATTTTCTGACATCCCCATTATACATCCTTTTACTAAAGGGACATTACTTTATTATTTATTTTTTCCCCTAAATGTGCTAATGAAAGCTGCATGGTCCGTAATTGTGACCCTATATCTTCTTCAATTGAGTGTTCCCATATTTTCATGTATGTAGTTTGCCCTATATACAAACATTGTTGTGATGCAAATTATCCACATTCTGAGCGAGACTTGACTAAACAAAAACTACTGCTATGATAAAATATTTTTTCTCGCATTGCTTTGTGCCTTAATTGGAATAGGAAGGTTAATATGCATACAGGACTTTTTTCATTGGGAAGGGGGAAGGGGAGGCTGAGCCGGCCATTTTGCCCGAGAATTTGCTATATTACTGCCCACCAAAATTGCTAAATTTTCTGCCCGATTGGGGGGGCTGCAGCCATCTCACTCCCAGCCCTGTATGCCTATGGGATGGTTCACCCTTCAGTGGGAGGGGAAGAACACCAAAAATTACTGGTTAAAATTTCTATCAAAGTTTTAAGTTGTTGCAGATTGGGAAATCTGTAGTGAGAAATATCATTCAATTTTGGTATATATATATATATATATGTATATATATATATATATATATATATAAATATATATATATATATATATATATATATATATATATATATATATAGATTATATATATAGATTATATATATATATTATATATATTATATATATATATAAATTATATATATATGTATTATATATATATTATATATATATTATATGTATATTATATATATATATATATATACATATATATATATATATATATATATATATATATATATATATATATATATATATATATATATATATATATATATATATATATATAAATATATAAATATATATATTATGAAAGTTCCAACCTTATACCATCTTCTGTAGTTAATGATATAGAAGAAAAATAGCCCAAAATGGATGATGAAAAATAAAAGAATCTATAAAAAGTTTGAAATGTAATAAACCTCATGAATTTCTAACAACACAAAAGGCTAATAAAACACTAGAAATTCTCACACCTTTTGAAGCTTTGCCCCATATATTCACCCAATAACGTTACATGTTTTAACTTTTTATATAGGTGTATATGCATTTTAAAACACGAAAGGATGAAAGTAAAAGTGCCTGAAAATTGTCATTAATCAGTTAATCAGTGTTTTAATTTTTTTTATTAAAAAATGTAATTTGCAGCTTCAATTTCCACCACAAAAAGCTGTGTGCACGTAAAAGCCAGTGTTGGGCCGTTTGTCTTTCTATATCGGATTGTACTGTTATTAACGGAGACAAAAGGGGACTTTTCATCTGGCCCAGTCGTTAGACTGAAAAGCTGTTAGGCTCGTCACATGGATTTTCCCGATGGTGTTTCCTTCCATGCCGCCATGCATGGGAGCATATTCCTCCGTGCCCTCGCAGAACAACTCTCGATCAGGCGTGGGAAGCTTATTTTTTATTTTTCTGGCTGCACCCAATTTAGTTTTCTGCATAATGATAACAACCCACCTCCCCCCACATACATACACAGTTTTGAACATCTTTTGCCACCGGGAGTGTTTACAAACAAGGACGGTGCCAGGGGGGCACGTGTCAAAGCAAAATTTTGTCAAAAAACACGGTAAATTAATGGTATTAAAGCAGTATGAGATACATTGGAAGTACATATATTAGATGATTAACTAATGTTCGTGAAATCTGTTTTCAATTTTGGGAATTTTTTTCAATCTGGAAAATGTTGCTAAATCTTTCTATGATTTGAATAATTTTTTCTTTAATTTTACCTAATTCTCTTTAGTTTGACCTAATTTTTAAATTTGATGTTCAGAATTTCCCAATACACCTTCCAATCGGGGCAAGAGTATTTAGCTTAGAAGGTGAAATCTTCTGAGGAGGCTACTGCCCCCTCCCCTGTTTCCTACGCCTCTGGTTGCATCCAAAAATCACATGGTTAATGGTTCTAATTGTAACATCCAAAACAAGTGTAATATTTCATGAGAGCTGTCGTCCAAATGTGCCCCAAGAAAAATCGTCAGGTCCCCCCCCCCCCTCTTCCAACAATAACAAACAAACAAAATCGTTAAGTCTGTCTACATGCCTGAATTCGTCACGCTTAATCAGCCTGTGTGCTGGTGTACAACTGTCATGCATGAATATACAGAGGACCTATAAGTGTTCCAATATTGGATTTGCAAGGGAAGTCAGTTGATGGAAAGTTTAACAGCTGAAGAGGAATCTCGTCATGATTTTAAAAGCTTCCTTTTTTCCCTTTGAAGATAGAACATATAATAAGTCCTCTTAGAGTTGAAAATGGCTTTTGAAATATGAATCCTTTAAAGTTATCGATCAAGACGCTGGCTTGAATTAGAGACTTGACTTCGTTAGTCACCTACAGAAGTAATACAGGATTTACAATTAATATATAACATACATTTGTGACAAGCACAATAAGTTAAAAACATCATAAAATGGTGGTTTGTTATATCAAATTATGTAATTTGCAAGTTGAATGTCTCAAAATGAATGCCAATAACGATATGGGATTTCATTTCTTCAAAATTGACAGGACACTCCAATTATTGTTTATGTGACCAGGCATATCCCATGCGGTTTTTGACGCATTGAGTAAGGAAAGGATGGGGAAAATTACTATACAGTGTTTTATTTTGAAGGTTAACATTGAAACGAAATTTTGGTCAATCTGTTTGGTAGACGTGTAGATTGAAAGTATGTATACTTATTTACCTGCATCACTTCAACACAAGAACTTTATTTTCTGAGCAGTATTATCATTATTTTCTGTGTGTTGGGGACGGTGGTTTGGTTATACATGTGGGTGGGGAAAAGCCGCTAAGATATGATTGAATTATTCCACATCATATACGTGTCAATCACATTTCATGCCATCTCCCTCTCCCCCATCCCATTCTCCCCCTCTCCCCCTTCCATTCTCCCCCTTTCCCCCTCTCCCCTCCAACCCACAAGCCTCTCCAACCCCATCAACACTTATTTTACGACCATGTACAAATAGTAGGCATACATTACCTTCTTTACACTTTAGTGCCGATTGATTTAAACATAGCCTTTCTAAAGAAATCTGGAGTGGGGGAAACATGCAGCAGTGCATTATTTTAATGTTGCAAATGTTGGGGGTGGGGGAGTCATTACAACCCATACTCGGGGCGATTAAATCAAAATTTCCCGGGCCGGTTCAAATAGCCAGTCCGATCCTGGTACAACCTTTATTTTGCTTGGCAAGATTGGGTGACAGTGGAGGAGCGGGTCAAAGTATTTCCTTATGACAATAAACGGTTTGGTTCATTTGATAAACAACAGCAATTTAATTTAATCTTATGAAGTTATATAGTTTTGTGAATAATAGGCCGATATGCTCACGCAATTATTAACTGGTTACAATGCTTAAACTAATATACACGCACATAAATGTAGGATACAGGGTCATATCTTTTTGTAAATTTCGTAGACTACCAGATGAAACATGCGACTTTCCTCTGCGGGAGATGCTTCTTCATTATTTGAAATCATCAATTTTCTAAAATATTCATAAAATTCTTGTGATGACCATGTAAAGTAATTTTGCATCCCAATCAAACTTGCCATTTGTGGACGTGTAAATCAATTGTCTAAGCTATAAATTACACTGAAATATATTTAAAACCACTTGAAAGTTAAAAAGCAAAAAACAACGAAAATTGGTTACAAATCGACCATTTTGGAGTGTCAGGCATCAATATTTTCAGTTTATGTACATTTATGATGTATTGTTGGACTATATACATGAGTGACTGGGTCTGATGGTTTCTATCATAATTTAATTCATATATTCATATCATTATATACTTTGACGTTGTGTAGCAAATCCTTACCAAAGCTGTTTAGACTTTGCCATGTCCCAATCAATTTTTGTTAACTTTTTTTTCATAACTTTTTTGGTGAACAATAATTAGAAAATAAATATTAGAAATTACACAAATTCATTATAGAACGGTACAGGTATTTAGAATTGAGACCTCTGTTATTTCAACATTCTCATGAACTAGGAAAATACTTTTTCGACTTCCTGTACGATTGCTTTTCATTTTTCATATTCTCTAAAAATTGCACTCCTATTCTTGTCTTAAAACACTATATCAACACCGCCCATTATGCAGGTTCAAGGAAATGGCCAGATGGCTGGATGCTGATTTCGGCCGTACTATCTATTTAAAACATTAATTGTAACACCATCGCCGTGCATTTCAAAGATGTAACTGTCTGACTGTAAAATACCGATTTTGATTATGAAATTCTTTTGGTTTTTGTCATTATATTTGTCTTTGCTTCCTCGAAACCACCGACATGCTGCACAGTGGGCTGGATTATAATGAATACATAAGGACGTCTAACATCGAATAACCATGTGTTGAAACATTTTAAACATCATGTTTTCATATTTATTTGCATCTAAATGATGCCCAAATTGTAGAACTCATAGGATTTACCCCCTGCAAGCATTTGAACTATCATCATCCCACATGATAATATTTACTACTACACATCCAGTCCTCTACTTTAAATGGTGTACCGTGTTCATATATAGGATTACGCATATGCGGAGTGCCCCCCCCCCACAACAACGACAACGACAAACGCACACATATTTTTTTCCCATAACAAGATATTTTGCATATTATTGTATCTTAGTTTAGATTTTTACTTTTGCCGACACGACATTCTAGCCAAATATTATCTGAAGCGATGGTAGATGACGAGTCAACAGTATAAATCAAGCTATAAGTATATTGTTGGTTTTGTGGTAATAAGCTTTCTTTAAATGTTAGTAAAAACACCTGCGTAATTTTCAATCCCGATTAATACAAAGTTGATAATGTACGGAATTTCGTCCGTCTTAATCATATCGATATTGTTTTTCCCAATAGTGTTAAATTCCATCAGTCCCTGGTGTGTTAATTGATAAACATCTAACTTGGCGGGATCACATTCAACATAGCTCTCATAAAATCTCAAAGGGTGTAGGTATTCTCAGTTAACTTAAGCATATCTTCCTTTCGCATATTTTAAAGATGATCTATAAATTCCTTGATTCTTTCTTACATATCTTATTGTATTCTTGCATGGGGAGGACAGTGTCAGTAGACTTAATAATCTTCGTGTTTTGCAAAACAAAGCAATCCGCCTCTTATTTGGTAAATACCCATTTTCTCATGCCCCCGCCCTCCCCCGCCCACACACCCCCCAGCCCTCACATCCCACAGCACCCCCTCCCTCCTGAGTCAGTTATCATAACAACTGCCTTAATTTATTTGATATACATTGTGTTCAGGTATTTTTTATGCATATTTAGTCTATTGGTAAGCTTCCCCTCTTTTCAATAATGATTTTTCTCTTCGCTGTTAAACTCACTCCTATGAGACTAGATTCTTATTCTGCATTTCATGCGGAGTCATGCCCCCGTTTTAGATTAAGTTCTTCTCTACTACATATATCTGTTTTAGCGGCCCAAAATTTTGGAACAGGCATCCCTGTTAACCTAAAAAACTTTTCCTCAAGTTAACTGTTTAAAAAGAGATTAAAAATATATCCTGTGTCCAAATACAATTAATTATATGCATGTAAAATATTCACATTTTCTTTCTTATTTCCTTAATCACTTAATATTATATTATATTTGTATTACGATTTGTTTCTTTTATGTTCATGTTTTTGTTGTTAATTTTCGTTGCTTCCTGCAAGGGAGGCCCACAACACAACCTTACTATGAGCTTTCCTTGTTTTCTCCCTAGCTACTTTTGCACATATCAAGGTAATGTCTGAATGTGTGTCAGTATTATCAATATTTCTTATAATATAATTATCTAGCATGTTTTTTTTTAAATGAAAAATTGTTGAAATTGAAATTTAATTACTGTAGCTGTAAGAGCAGCAGCGGAGAAGGAAACGAATTTTCGGGAAATCTCCGTCAATTTCCTGAAAATTTTCCTTCATTTTCATGAAGTTTGCTTTAATTGGCCAAAATTTCCGAAAATTGGCATAAAGTTTCCGAAATTGAAGAATTACCGAAAGTGAAGGACATTTTTGAAAATGAAGGAAATCTCACTGAATTTGAAGGAAATCTTTCTGAATTCGAAGGAAATTTCCGGATTAGCAGCAACTTTTCATATAAACATAATTTACTAGTAAAAGTTTTGCACTTGTAACAGGGAAATTTTGGGTTTTTTGCCGCACAGACATGTGAACCTTTGTACGCCATTGGATTACAGACATTTTTTTATTCGACCGATAGACCATTTCAAAGAGATTTTACATTTTTTTTCGATTATAAAAAAAAATTCGAGCCTTTCTGTAGTCTCTATTACAATGCAAATCTTGGCGGGCAGCCCATGAGAAAAATATTTGCCAATGGTGTCTTTGCCGATTGAATGACTAGCTACACCACCGAAATGTATTGTGCCATCCTGGAGAGAAAATCTATGTACTGATGAAGCAAAAAAGTTCTCTGAAACTATCATGGTAATTTATCCTGGGCAAGACATAATTGACTTTATAAAAGGGGGTCGTACCGTACTAGGTATATTAGAAGTGGAAGCTTTGTTATACTGTTCTTATGGTTAAAACGAGAAACAAGATGTCTTCGTGAACAAGCATACGAGTCATTGAGGAGCCTTTCGAAAGAACGATTGGGGGTGTCACGACCAAGGGAGGGATGTAGGGATGGGGGCAGGTGGGGGCGACACCTCAATATTGAGAAAAAGTAAAAATTCCAATAAGATAATCTAAAAATTCGGGCAAAACGTGTGGAATATTGAAAGAGCTGCTTTTCCAGTGAGCAATGATACTTTCTTCCCGAATCGTAGATCCAATGTTTCCGAATCCGGATCTAAAATTTCCCAATTTTTCCAAATCAGCTTCTTAAAATTTTCCGATTTTCCTGTATCGTGTTCTTGATTTCTTTTGTTTCTAAAGTCATGATATCAAATTTTCCGATCATTCCGAAAAATGTTACCAATCTTTTTGATTTTTCCGAATCATGGTCTTAAAATACCGAATTTTTTCGAATCAGGTTCTAAAATTGTCCGATTTTTGCAAATCGTGTTCCTAATTTCTTTTGTTTTCGAATCAGATTAGGAAATTTCCCGATTTTTTCAAGTTATGATATCAAATTTTCCGACTGTTTCTAAAAATGTTATTACTTTATAATATTCACAACATTTTTCGGATTATTTTTAAAGTTTCCCAAAAAATTATACCAATTATTTTGGTTTATTTGCTACAAATTGCGGACGTTTCTTCAAAAGTTGGTCCAAAAATCTACTATTTTGGGCTAAATATTAGTAAAATTTGGTAAAAATTCTTGCTTTTCGGAAAATTCACTGACTTTGTTCCGCTTGGCACAGCAACTTTTAGAACTACGTTGGAGTACAGCATATTTGGTCGTAATAGTCTTCAAGATGTAAATTGGCAACACCGCACATACACGTACACGTGCAGCATGAAATTTTAATAATTCTTTTTCTCAGATCAATCGATATTGATGAAATTCATAAAAAATAATAGTCTAAATATGCTTGGAATTGGCCCAAATTTGGTAAAAAATGTCTCAAATTTGGAAAAAACTTGCCCAAATTTGGTTTAAAATGTGTCGAATTTGCTTTAAAATGGCCAAAATTTTGATAAAATTTGCCGCCAAGGATAACAATTGCCAAAATTTGATTAGAGAAATCGTCCAAAATTTGTTGAAACTCGCCCAAATCGGGTTAAGAATTGGCCAAAGTTTCACAAAAATCGCTCAAATTTGGTAAAAAAATCGCTTAAATTTGGTTAAGATTTGGCTACAAATCGCACATATTTTGTTTAATTTTCCAATGTGCTTTTAATCGCCCAAATTTACTTACAAATCACCCAATTTTTTTTATTGATAAAAATTGCCAATATTTGCTTATCAAATAGCTCACGTTAGATCCAAAAAGGGTCCAAGTTTGGTTAAATTGACAAAGTTTGCTTAAAACTCGCCCAAATCACCGTCATCTAAACTTAGTAGCATAAGCTATCAATATTTTTTATAGGGTAGTTTTGACATTGATCAGGTAAAAATTTGCTCTACAACCCCACATAATGTTGCTTCGCAACGCCCTTGAACGGAGAAAACGGAAAAACTTTTGGCGTTTGCTTTGTAGTGTGCTCACCCACCCATGCTCACGCCTTAGGTCAATTTTCAAACGTAGGTTTTTAACCTATTTGACTGATATGCAAATATGCAATTGCCAGCATTGGTCCTGGCTTCCCAATCTAAAACTTAGACGGGATTTGTGGGGAAAGTGGGGAAAGTCAAAAGTAGGAGGAAAAGTCAAAGTAGGGGGTAAAGTTAAGAGTAGGGGGAAAAGTCAGAAGTAGGGGGAGGATTCTCACTAAGATCAAATTTAAAAAAAATCACCCTATTGAAGTATACATTCGGAAAAAGGGGCTTGCACTCAAAGTCCTGTCTATTCTCAAACCATATGTATAGAAACCGTACGTGCAGGGTCATGGGGCATCTGACAAAAGTAGCCCATTTTGAAAATGAAAAGTGCTTTCAATATAACTGTGCCCCCTATTCCTTCCGACACACCCAAATAAGTACCCAAACAATTGCATTATACAGGCCGTAATCAGAAGGGGGTGCGAAGGAGGCAGACGCACCCCCCTCCACTCACCATAAAAAACACCCCCACTCACCATAAAAAAACACCCCACTCACCATAAAAAAAAAAAAAAACACCCACCATAAAAAAGAAAAAAACTGACTCGCAAAAGTTAAAAAAGCAAGATACAAAATTAAATAACACAAAATAAGTAAAGAAAGAAAGAGATAGAAAGAAGGCTTAAAAGGGAAACCGGGGACAGTGACTAGTAACCTTGGGAATGGAGGTAGACTATATGTTACACTTTATAATGATTTAATTAAAGGATTAATTCATGGGTCAAGCATGTCTATCTTATATGTAAAAGGACTTCAAAAGAAACAAAATAGTGAAGAAAGCATTCAAAAATCTTATTCCGTTAAGGGGCAGTTAAGTCCTAAAGCGCCCTCTATTTTGCAATTTGTTGTTTCCTTATATATCTCATGTGTTCTGATGTGTATCTGAATGAAACTTGGTGGTTATAATGTATGAGGTAATGCCTACAAATTAGCATTACATTTTTAATCAAATTTGACCTTAGTATGCAAATTAGCAAGGGTCAAAGGTCAAACAATCGTTTTTGCATTACAAAATATGGGTTGCAATTACATTGCTACTACCTCCACATTTTTAGTTCTGCATAGTTCTTACTTTGCATACAGCTTAATTGATGTCTTGTAAGAAAATTGTATGTTTTTTTTTTCTCGCAGTAATCGTTATTGTGCTACCATGGCAACAACAACAAAATACGATACATACAAATTGATTATATTTTGTTATATCTTTAGATTTGAAAAAGATATTGGAAAAATAAAACATACATTTTGTAGCTCTTTTCAAAGGCTACATTTCTGCAAAGTTTTGTGCTGGTTGGATGTATACTTTAGAAGTTGTAGTGATTTGAAGCCAAAATTGATCGTTTTGAGTAAATTGCGTTTAAAGTTTCGACTCAAATTGACATGGAAACGAATGTATATCACAATGTATTCTAGAACAATAGTAGAAAGATATATATCTTTATATATCTTTATATATATATATCTTTATATATATATATATATATATATATATATATATATATATATATATATATATATATATCTATATATATATATATATATATATATATATATATATATATATATATATATATATATATATATATATATATATATATATATATATATATATATATTTATGTATATATTGACTCCTTCTTAAATAGGATATTGATATTACAAAAATGTATTCTAAACTTTCTAAGACCATAAGTATTTTAAAGATCAATACTTTTGTTACCTCTTACGTGTTAAAAAATCGTATAACTCCCTCATAATATCACATCTTACTGTAACAGTGTTAGGGAAATGCCCGTGCTATTCATCTTAACAAGCTGCTTCTTTTACAAAGAAAACGATTCGCTTCATAATGTGATCCCCTTATTTTACTCATACCAAACAGTTACTTTTAGACTTAAGAATATTGAATATTTTTGAAATTACATAAATATAGACTTGGATTGTTTATGTTTAACAAACACCATGAATAATTTATTGCCTTCTTCTTTTAAATTGTACTTCATTTGTAATTATGATATCAAAAGTTACTACACTAGAACTGCTCATAATTTACATAGGTGCCCCATTATAGAGTTATATATACTGTCAACAATAGTAGATGGGGACAAATTTTGGAATGAATTGGAAAAAAACTAAATGGGCTAAGTCAATTTCATCATTCTCTAAATCTTTTAACAATTTTTTCATCTCAGTTATAATATTTAACCCATACGTAGGTCTAATTGGTTAGGGCTTATTAGGATCATGGAAGAAGAGGTGAATAAAGGCTCTTTATTTGTTAAAATTGTTTCTCTCTTTCTATCAATTTAGTTTCTATATGTTTTCTCTGCTCATGATTATTTCATGAATTGTTTGTAAATGGGGCTGCTTTGTACAAGCCCAGACCTCATTTAGCCCTCCACCACATCAACTGCAGTCTTCAGATGTTTTTTTGTACATATGCATGTACATATGCATGTATTGTATGAGTAGCAATTTTGATTTAAAAACATGCAAATGATGATGCCATATACCCAATAAGATGTTGGGATGTTGTGTATTTCTTTATCACCTACCCCAAGCTTTCTAGTTTATGAAAAACTGTTTTCCTAGGGTATGGGTTAAGAATATTTTTATGTTTACATGATATTACCAAAACAAGCAATTAAAAAATCTTGTCACAACAATTTTTTATATTTTTGGAAACAATTTCTTTTTAAATAATAATGAAGAAATACATTCCATTCCATTCCTGTGTTGGGCACATGTCATGTCTGCCAAGATTTTTATATGGAATTAATTAAGCCAAAATGCCAGTTTCCATGTGTCAACTATAAATTTTAATAACTTTTGAGTTAGGAATAAGCTTTTGACTTGCTGTTTTCAGTAGTTGTTTTTTTCTTCTTCTAAATTCTCTAACAGCTGAAATAAGGAACAAATAATTTATGCCTCCTTTAAGAACAAAGCAATCCAGCAAATGTATGAAGGTAAAAACAACTATTTCAAAAAAATGCAACGTAAGGCAAAACAGGAATGATTGAACACTTTTTAAAACATACTCTCACCATGTTCGCAGAAGATTGTGAATATACCTTCACTCAGCTGCAAAATGAGTAACAAAACTGCTGAGAGTTAATCTGCATTGCACTGGCATCCTGTCCAGGGTTAGTCAAAGTGCTCTCTTCTGCTTGTGCTTTGGAAACCAAGATGAGAATATGAACCAGGAATATGAGCCTAATGGCTTGGATGGATTTAACTTTCATGGCCTCATCAACTTCATGGCAGACCCACCATTTCAAGTTAATAAAAGCCCACCTTAATTAATATCAATATGAGAAGTTGTTTTTAGGACCATTACGAGAATGTTAAAAACCTAGCTAGTCCAAATCAATATCATAGTGGTCTTATCATTCAAAGTTAATAAAAGTCCGCCTGAATTAATATGTAAAGGAGAAATTGCTCTCAAGATCATTCTGACAAAGTTAAATACCTGGCTAGTCCTCATTGAATATGATATGACATACTTAGACATAGTTAAATATGGCATTAGCACTTCTGGTATTATATCCTATAGGTTAAGCATTGTGGTCTCATCAATACCATGGTGGTCTCATCAATTAAAGTTAATAAACGTCCACCTAAATTAATATGCAAAGGAGAAATTGCTCTCAAGACCATTCTGAGAAAGTTAAATACCTAGCTAGTTCTCATTGAATATGATATGACATACTTAGACATAGTTAAATATGGCATTAGCACTTCTGGTATTATCTCCTATAGATTAAGTATTGTGGTCTCATCAATATCATGGTGGTCTCATCATTTAAAGATAATAAAAGTCCACCTTAATTAATAAGAAAAGGAGAAATTGCTCTCAAGACAATTTTGAGAAAGTTAAAAGCCTAGCTAGTTCTCATTGAATATGATATGACATACTTAGACATAGTTACATAAGGCATTAGCACTTCTGGCATTATCTCCTATAGATTAAGTATTGTGGTCTCATCACTATCATGGTGGTCTCATCACTATCATGGTGGTCTCATCATTTAAAGTTAATAAACATCCACCTTAATTAATATGAAAAGGAGAAATTGCTCTCAAGACCATTTTGAGAAAGTTACATACCTAGCTAGCCCTCATTAAGTATAATATGACACACTTAGACATAGTTAAATATAGTATTAGCACTTCTGGTATTATCTCCTATAGGTTCAGCATTGTGGTTTCATCACTATCATGGTGGTCTCATCATTTAAAGATAATAAACATCCACCTTAATTAATATGCAAAGGAGAAATTTCCCCAAGACCATTTTGAGAAAGTTAAATACCTGGCTAGTCCTCAAAGAATATGATATGACATATTAAGACAGTTAAATATGGCATTAGCACTTCTGGTATTATATCCTATAGGTTAAGCATTGTGGTCTCATCAATACCATGGTGGTCTCATCAATTAAAGTTAATAAACGTCCACCTAAATTAATATGCAAAGGAGCAATTGCTCTCAAGACCATTCTGAGAAAGTTAAATACCTAGCTAGTTCTCATTGAATATGATATGACATACTTAGACATAGTTAAATATGGCATTAGCACTTCTGGTATTATCTCCTATAGATTAAGTATTGTGGTCTCATCACTATCATGGTGGTCTCATCATTTAAAGATAATAAAAGTCCACCTTAATTAATAAGAAAAGGAGAAATTGCTCTCAAGACCATTTTGAGAAAGTTAAAAACCTAGCTAGTTCTCATTGAATATGATATGACATACTTAGACATAGTTACATAAGGCATTAGCACTTCTGGCATTATCTCCTATAGATTAAGTATTGTGGTCTCATCACTATCATGGTGGTCTCATCACTATCATGGTGGTCTCATCATTTAAAGTTAATAAACATCCACCTTAATTAATATGAAAAGGAGAAATTGCTCTCAAGACCATTTTGAGAAAGTTACATACCTAGCTAGCCCTCATTAAGTATAATATGACATACTTAGACATAGTTAAATATAGTATTAGCACTTCTGGTATTATCTCCTATAGGTTCAGCATTGTGGTTTCATCACTATCATGGTGGTCTCATCATTTAAAGATAATAAACATCCACCTTAATTAATATGCAAAGGAGAAATTGCCCCAAGACCATTCTGAGAAAGTTAAATACCTAGCTAGTTCTCATTGAATATGATATGACATACTTAGACATAGTTAAATATGGCATTAGCACTTCTGGTATTATCTCCTATAGATTAAGTATTGTGGTCTCATCAATATCATGGTGGTCTCATCATTTAAAGATAATAAAAGTCCACCTTAATTAATAAGAAAAGGAGAAATTGCTCTCAAGACAATTTTGAGAAAGTTAAAAGCCTAGCTACTTCTCATTGAATATGATATGACATACTTAGACATAGTTACATAAGGCATTAGCACTTCTGGCATTATCTCCTATAGATTAAGTATTGTGGTCTCATCACTATCATGGTGGTCTCATCATTTAAAGTTAATAAACATCCACCTTAATTAATATGAAAAGGAGAAATTGCTCTCAAGACCATTTTGAGAAAGTTACATACCTAGCTAGCCCTCATTAAGTATAATATGACATACTTAGACATAGTTAAATATAGTATTAGCACTTCTGGTATTATCTCCTATAGGTTCAGCATTGTGGTTTCATCACTATCATGGTGGTCTCATCATTTAAAGATAATAAACATCCACCTTAATTAATATGCAAAGGAGAAATTGCCCCAAGACCATTTTAAGAAAGTTAAATACCTGGCTAGTCCTCAAAGAATATGATATGACATATTAAGACAGTTAAATATGGCATAAGCGTTTCTGGTATTATCTCCTATAGGTTGGGCATTGTGGTATCAAGGTGGTCTCACCAAATAAAGTTAATAAAAGTCAACCTTAATTAATATGCAAAGGAGAAATTGCTCTCAAGATCATTCTGAGAAAGTTACATACCTACATGTAGCTAATCCTTGTTAAGTATGATATGACATACTTAGACATAGTTGAATATAGTATTAGCACTTCTGATATTATCCTATAGGTTAAGCATTGTGGTCTCATCAAAAGCATGGTGGTCTTATCAAATAAAGTTAATAACATCCACCCTAATAAATAAGCAAAGGAGAAATTGCTCTCAAGACCATTCTGAGAAAGTTAAATACCTAGCTAGTCCTCATTGAATATGATATGACATACTTAGACATAGTTAAATATGGCATTAGCCTTCTGGTATTTGTTCCTATAGGTTAAGCATTATGGTCCCATCACTATCATGGTGGTCTCATCATTTCAAGTTAATAAACGTCCACCTTAATTAATATGCAAATGAGAAATTGCTCTCAAGACCATTTTCAGAAAGTTACGTACCTACATGTAGCTAATCCTCATTAAGTATGATATGACATACTTAGACATAGTTAAATATGGCATTAGCACTTCTAGTATTATCTCCTATAAATTAAGTATTGTGGTCTCATCAATATCATGGTGGTCTCATCATTTAAAGTTAATAAACGTCCACCTTGATTAATATGAAAAGGAGAAATTGCTCTCAAGACCATTCTGAGAAAGTTAAATACCTAGCTAGTCCTCATTAAATATGATATGACATTTTTAGACATAGTTAAATATGGCATTAATAGTTCTGTATTATCTCCTATAGATTAAGTATTGTGGTCTCATCAATATCATGGTGGTCTCATCAATTAAAGTTAATAAACGTCCACCTTGATTAATATGAACAGGAGAAATTGCTCTCAAGACCATTCTGAGAAAGTTACATACCTAGCTAGTTCTCATTGAATATGATATGACATACTTAGACATAGTTACATAAGGCATTAGCACTTCTGGTATTATCTCCTATAGATTAAGTATTGTGGTCTCATCACTATCATGGTGGTCTCATCATTTAAAGTTAATAAACATCCACCTTAATTAATATGAAAAGGAGAAATTGCTCTCAAGACCATTTTGAGAAAGTTACATACCTAGCTAGCCCTCATTAAGTATAATATGACATACTTAGACATAGTTAAATATAGTATTAGCACTTCTGGTATTATCTCCTATAGGTTCAGCATTGTGGTTTCATCACTATCATGGTGGTCTCATCATTTAAAGATAACAAACATCCACCTTAATTAATATGCAAAGGAGAAATTTCCCCAAGACCATTTTGAGAAAGTTAAATACCTGGCTAGTCCTCAAAGAATATGATATGACATATTAAGACAGTTAAATATGGCATAAGCGTTTCTGGTATTATCTCCTATAGGTTAAGCATTGTGGTATCAAGGTGGTCTCACCAAATAAAGTTAATAAAAGTCAACCTTAATTAATATGCAAAGGAGAAATTGCTCTCAAGATCATTTTGAGAAAGTTACATACCCACATGTAGCTAATCCTTGTTAAGTATGATATGACATACTTAGACATAGTTGAATATAGTATTAGCACTTCTGATATTATCCTATAGGTTCAGCATTGTGGTCTCATCAAAAGCATGGTGGTCTCATCAAATAAAGTTAATAACATCCACCCTAATAAATAAGCAAAGGAGAAATTGCTCTCAAGACCATTCTGAGAAAGTTAAATACCTAGCTAGTCCTCATTGAATATGATATGACATACTTAGACATAGTTAAATATGGCATTAGCCTTCTGGTATTATTTCCTATAGGTTAAGCATTGTGGTCCCATCACTATCATGGTGGTCTCATCATTTCAAGTTAATAAACGTCCACCTTAATTAATATGCAAATGAGAAATTGCTCTCAAGACCATTTTCAGAAAGTTACGTACCTACATGTAGCTAATCCTCATTAAGTATGATATGACATACTTAGACATAGTTAAATATGGCATTAGCACTTCTAGTATTATCTCCTATAAATTAAGTATTGTGGTCTCATCAATATCATGGTGGTCTCATCATTTAAAGTTAATAAACGTCCACCTTGATTAATATGAAAAGGAGAAATTGCTCTCAAGACCATTCTGAGAAAGTTAAATACCTAGCTAGTCCTCATTAAATATGATATGACATATTTAGACATAGTTAAATATGGCATTAATAGTTCTGGTATTATCTCCTATAGATTAAGTATTGTGGTCTCATCAATATCATGGTGGTCTCATCATTTAAAGTTAATAAAAGTCCACCTTAACTAATATGCAAAGGAGAAATTGCTCTTAAGACCATTTTGAGAAAGTTACATACCTACATGTAGCTAATCCTCATTAAGTATAATATGACATACTTAGACATAGTTAAATATGGGATTAGCACTTCTGGTATTATCTCCTATAGGTTAATTATTGTGGTTTCATCACTATCATGGTGGTCTCATCATTTCAAGTTAATAAACGTCCACCTTGATTAACATGCAAAGGAAAAATTGCTCTCAAGACCATTCTGAGAAAGTTAAATACCTAGCTAGTTCTCATTGAATATGATATGACATACTTAGACATACTTAAATATGGTATTAGCACTTCTGGTATTATCTCCTATAGGTTAAGCATTGTGGTCCCATCACTATCATGGTGGTCTCATCATTTCAAGTTAATAAACGTCCACCTTAATTAATATGCAAGAGAGAAATTGCTCTCAAGACCATTCTGAGAAAGTTAAATACCTAGCTAGTTCTCATTGAATATGATATGACATACTTAGACATAGTTAAATATGGCATTAATACTTCTGGTATTATCTCCTATAGGTTAAGCATTGTGGTCCCATCACTATCATGGTGGTCTCATCATTTCAAGTTAATAAACGTCCACCTTAATTAATATGCAAGAGAGAAATTGCTCTCAAGACCATTTTGAGAAAGTTAAATACCTAGCTAGTCCTCAATGAATATGATATGACATACTTAGACATAGTTAAATATGGCATTAGCACTTCTGGTATTATATCCTATAGATTAAGTATTGTGGTCTCATCACTATCATGGTGGTCTCATCATTTAAAGTTAATAAAAGTCCACTTTGATTATCATGCAAAGGAGAAATTGCGCTCTCAAGACCATTCTGAGAAAGTTAAATACCTAGCTAGTCCTTAATGAATATGATATGACATACTTAGACATAGTTAAATATGGCATTAGCACTTCTGGTATTATCTCCTATAGATTAAGCATTGTGGTTTCATCAATATCATGGTGGTCTCATCATTTAAAGATAATAAAAGTCCACCTAAATTAATATCCAAAGGAGAACTTGCTCTCAAGACCATTCTGAGAAATTTAAATACCTAGCTAGTCCTCATTGAATATGATATGACATACAGTACTTAGACAGTTAAATATGGCATCGGCAGTGGCGGATCTAGGATTTGTAAAAGGGGTGACGAGGAAGAACATGAAGGGGTGATTTGAAGTTATGGGAAGATATTGCCGCGTTAGTTGGACTCCATGCGCGAAGCGCGAGACGTTGGGTTCAGGGGCCCGCTATAGGGCCCCTGCTGGGGTCCAGGGGCGAAGCCCCGGTGAGTGTCCAGGGGGCGAAGCTCCTGGAATAGTTAATATTTCAGGGTTTAAATTGGCCGCAGAATGACTCGAAAAATGTCCAATGTTCAGTCACATTTTACTCTTGATTTGTCAAAAAGTGTGTCATATCATATTCAATGAGGACTAGCTAGGTATTTAAATTTCTCAGAATGGTCTTGAGAGCAAGTTCTCCTTTGCATATTAATTTAGGTAGACTTTTATTATTATTTAACACGTGTTTTATACAAAACATGTGTTATTGTCTACAAATCCCTGATACATCAATCACCTGAATACATATCCAACAGTCTGAAACTTTATACACCAGCACGATCCCTTCGCTCCTCTTCTGAAAACTTCCTGACTGAACCCAGAACTAACACCAAAGCTGGTTCTAGGGCTTTTTCAGCTGCAGCACCCCATGTTTGGAACTCTTTGCCTTCACACATTCGCCATGCCAGTTCACTTGGACAGTTCAAAACACATCTTAAGACTTTTCTTTTTTAATCATGTATTACTTACTGAACTTTGGGGCAGCATTCTGGGCGCTTTGTATCCTATGGAAAAGGCGCCTACTACAAATGAACATGGATGGATGGATGGATGGATGTACACCCCCTCTTGATCTACGCCCATGGTGGCCGAGGTGTGGGGAGTTTTAATAAATATTGAAAGACTAAGCTCCTATCTATAACTGTGAACGCAAGTGCCTGCATGAAAGGTGAAGATGTCCTACATCCTTCTGACTCCCCCCAAAACTATCCAAAGTTCTGTAATTCATTCTGTAATTCATTCTGTAATTTGCAGCGTAGCCTAGCGCGACGGCTCAAAGCGACGACAAAAATTAATATACAGAGCTGTACTGCATAACAAATATTTATTGGTATTGTACTGTAATAAAAATCAATGAGAGCATGGTCGGCAGCCCCATTTTGGGTGATATAAAATGCTGGGCACAGAAATGATGAACTGGTAGCGTAACAGTATTACAATATCGAGAGATTTTGATGAAATTCACTATCTATTCATGTGCAAAGAATTTATCTCTAATAGAAATAAATTCATGTTGCAGATTAAGAACTCATCCAAACACTCTAAAATGAACGTGCACTTTAATGCCAATACAACAGTCTTGAATGCTTCACGGACGTAGCCACTGGGGGTGTGGGTGGTTGTCACACTTCCCAATAGTTTGGCTTGTCGGCAAATTCTTTTGGTCCGTCGGCAAATCATGGACTTTGAACTTTAAAGAAAATCTACGCCTTTTTTGAAAAAAAATGGTAGGCCTATAGGCTATAAGATAAACATAAACAAATCTGTATCGGTAAAATACCAAAACTAGAATAAAACAGAAAAAAGGAACTGGGGAAAAAAATGTTGAGGATTTTCTCTCTGCAAATATCAATTCCATTTGTAACATAAAAGTGCAACACTGCAGTACAGAAGAATGCCGACAATCTCAATCAAAAACGCATCCGTGGTATATCTGTAGGCCTATATTCTGAAGTTTCTGAACTATCGCACAATCGTGGAGATCAAGGAGCAGGACTTAATGTGCACGGTTTTAGAAGAAGAAAAAAAGTAGTGCGGAATTTAGTTTTGCTTAAATTACGAGAGGTTTTCTTGAAAACCGTATATTTCATAAGACGATATTATATAGTTTTTCAAGTTTTTAAAAGCTCTGCTCGGACCGACTCAGTTCAAAGAGCTTCTATGCACAGTTTCAACCTTTCTCACTGCAAACAATATAGTGGTTTCCGGAATATTGTTGTACATCAAGGCCCCTATGTAATTTTCCCTTTTGCCCCACCTTTCGGGCCTGCCGGAAACTATGTAATTATGGAGCCTAGTGTGGCTCCAAATTAAAGATACGTCCGCTAATTTTGTTCAAATTTCCCAATTTCTTTAGTGTTAAAATCGGAAACTAAGCTGTCTATAAGATGATTTAGAAAATCGATTTATTTTCCTCATGTACCAGATTGACCAGGTGATCATTTGAAAATGAATAATAAAAAATGTATATATCATTTTAGGCCATTTTTGGGCATCAAAAACGTGAAATCTTCTGAATTTCCGTGTTTTCGTCCTTTGGACCCTTACAAGAGTTTTGCATTTGGGCCCTTTGGTTACGCGTACGTAGTTTTCTCCTCTTGAATGCTGCACGGGCCTAAATCCCAAAACTGGCGACTCCACTGCAAGCCATCAGGGTGTTGTTGACTATAAGCTTTAATCAGTTAATAAAAGGATGATGCATATCCATTAGCGATGTACCGGTAAATGCAGCATCACCTCAGACTCAGATATCAGGGTGTACGGCCGTATAAGAGACCTCGAATTATTGTGGGAGGGGGGAGGGGGAGATGATGACATCGAATGTGATCGATACATAAATGCTATATGGAATCATGAAATCATACCTTAGCGGCGTATTTCGAAAGTGCCCCCTCCCCCTCCACCCCAGTCTTTTCAATACAAAATTTAAGGACAACCAAATTGCTAATTGTTATTCATATTTCTGACATTTTGTGTTTCTTTTCTGAACCAAAAGAGGCTGAAAATTTTTAATTTTGCAATCAGATCTTTATCTGTTTATTCGGAAATACCGGAAGAAAGGTGATTAACGTGTAAAAGTGTGACTACAAATCAAAAGATTTCTACTTAGTTTTATGTCTTGGTAAATTTTTCAATGATCTTACAAGTCATTTATGAGCCCCTAAATTGATAAAACCCCAGAGTTTCCAGAGGCTTCGACCCATGCTGGACCCCACCGAAACTTCGCCATTGGACCCTTACCAAGGGCCCTTAAGCAGCCCCTGGACCCAGCTTTGAGCTACGCGCAAAGCAATGATGCCTTATGGCGTCATATACTTATCAAGGTATTACTTTGTTTCGGCAAAATTTCTTTCACACCCAGAAGTCACATATGATATTTTCTTTAAATCTACTTAATTTATATTCAAAGAAGAAGAGGCTCATTGTCAGCAATAAAAGGCCGAACTTGCCAAAAGCCAAATCATATTCAGTTTTAATTTACATGAAAGCAATTATCCTATACATGAAATTCCTTAAACGTTTTATATTTCAGCATTGTTGTTAGTAACTAAAAACTTTCTTTTCTTTAAATTCATTTACAAAATGATGATTTGATATTACACTGTGGGGGCATTAAGATTATGGTGTGGCTCCCAATTGCTTTTGCGGGATTCGGGTCGGGAGCTTTTATTTGTTGACACCTTCGGTGCGTATGCCATCTCCGGCGTGAATAGATAGTCAGTGTTATGAACGGCAGATCTATGTCTGAGTTTGAGGATGCGAAAACTTGAGTCTGCAGTGGCGAAGCTAGACTTTTGGGGTGGGCAAAGGATGTGAAATTTCCATAAATGCGTAAGTATCCCCCACCCCACCCCTCCAAAGGAAAATGAAAATCAAGTATGCAAACCTAAAAGAAGTTGGTTGTGTTTACGCTTGTTCTGGCAAAGATTTCAATTATTTTCTCCATATTATTTTCTTTTATATAGTTATGAAATATTTTCTTTTAGTATTCATCAAAGCTTCCGAAAATGAAAGGATATTATACAAAATTGAAGCAAATTTTACGAACATAAAGGATGTTTTTTTTTAAATGAGATACATTTCCAGAAAATTAATAGAAACTTCTCGAAAATTGAAGAAAATTTGCAGTAAATGAAAGCAAGAAAATTGAAGCAAATTTCATAGAAATTGAAGATATCTTTTTATTAGTTAAAGTATTTTTCACAAAATAAAGGAAATTTTTCGAAAATCGAAGGTAAATGGCACAAAAATTGAAGGTAAATGCACGAAAATTGAAGGTAAATGCACGAAAATTAAAGCAATTTTCTGAAATTAAAGGAAGTTGCGCAAAAATTGAAAAAAAAAAAGTATCATCCCATAAATAAATTTGGAAGGGAACACCGCCGTGCTGGTAACGTCACTTTCGGTTTTAAATTTTCAATACTGATTGCGAGAAATTAGTGATGTTATCGATAACATACGTAGGCTGAAAACCGGAAGTGCTGTTATCAGCACGACGGTGTTCCTTCTGAATTTATTCATGGGACGATACCTTTCCTTAAAACAAATTTCTCGAAAATCACAGCAAAAACACCTCATGTTTTTGAGGGCGAAACGATACTTTCGCCCCTAAAATTTCATCTGATCGTCCTCCCCCCTGCTCCCCCCTCCCTCCTCCCTTTTAATCCCCGTGATCTGATATCCCCTTTTCCCATAAAAGATGATGATAATACAAAACTTGTGTCTACTTTGTATGGTTCATGTTTGTTGAATTTAGAAAGGAGTACGAGAGATATGCGAAAAGAAACATCCCACTCCTCTTCTATGTGGCTAAAGCATTTAAAATTCCTCCAAATCTCTTTGCTGAAAATTGATAGTCCTCCAATTTCTTTACAAAATTAGGGATATTTTCTTGCTAAATTACAATTTTGAATGTTGACTGCATCAGTGGCGAGCCAAACCTGAAAAAATATTTTTTTGTATCATTATTATTTTTTATTTTTTTGGTTGCAAAATTTTTGGGGGCCAAAGTTGGTGAAGGTTTTTGTCCTTTTAATCATTAAACAATATGAAGCACAGGTGCAGACACGTTCTCAGGGCCATCGGACGGTATTTATTATCAGTGGGGCTGGACTAACATTTGCTGGTGTTTATTACGCTTTAGCGCTATCTGAGCACAAAGCATGAGATTTCCGGTGTGGGGTTCATGGGCCTGCTTAAAGGAGTGAATCCCCCAGGGTCTGGGGGGCGAAAGCCCCAAAAGCTGGTGTATTTTGTACCTTTTGAGGGTCTAAAATGATCTAACTTCAGCCCATTTGGAGGAATTTTTAAGGAACTTTCATCAGTTTATAAATGGGTCAATTGATGGCAAAAATGGCACAATAGACAGAATTCCTAAAGCAGAAGCAGCATCACAGAAATGAGAGGAGAGTAACCACTGTACTAGCCTGGGAGAGACGGGCCCTCCATGTTAAGAAAACAATGACACAGCATTGTATAAAAGAACTCCTTAAATTTTATTTTTCCCTCCAGATCATAATGAAACTTATTTAGGGCCTACTTTTTATTTTGTTTGTCAGGCCCCAAATATACAGGTTAGCTCACCAGTTTGCCTATTTACATATGTAAAAAAAAGGTTGTAATGAAATGATACCACAGGGGATATATAATTTGACGGAAACCCTCAAATTAATTTGAGATCATACGGCAGTATATGGCATACACCTGAAAGGGTGATTTCCTATCCCCTGCACCCTCACTGAATTTTTTTAATGATCGGTCTGAATATTGCTAGTGACGGCGGCCTATTTTTTATTTGAAAAATAGACAATTTTAAATTAGGATCCTCTTGTGTCAGAAGATTTACAACCAAAAATTGAAACAATTGGAAACTTATATTTAGAACAATATGCAGTAAAATCGGGGCATTTAGGACTAAAAGTTAGGGAGAATTTGATATTGAATAATTATAATTTCTTGAAGAAAGTGTTTGGGAAATTCTTTCATAATTTGGAACATATAATTTGTTTGGGGCTATAAATCATTCCATTTGGGGAGGGGGGGGAGGCAAGCCAACTGGAAATTTTGAAGGCATGGTCAAACCTGAGCAACCCTATTTTCACAATATTTTTCTCAAATATTATTTTATGGAACAACAAACGTGAATTTAGGCGACAAGTCTGTTTATGACAGCTATCATTGAAAAGGGCTTCTCAAAATCAGAGATATTTTAGATGTTAGGAGATAATTTAAAAATTTAAGACAGATCTAAATAATACTGATTATTTAAAAATGTTAGGCATATTCAACGCTCTCCCAAGCAATTGGAAGAACATAATAAATTTGGTTGGTATACTACCCTACCATGGGGCCATTGATGTTGGTACAAGTGGATACCACAGGCAGATATTACATTATGTAAAAATGGCTGCTTATAGACCATCAAGAGTAAGATTTTTTATGAGATATTATTGTCTTCAAATAATTCCCCCCCCCCCCCACCTGACAGTCTGGAATAAACTTAAAGATACTTATTTTAAAAATGATCTTTGCCATATTTTCAATTTTTGACAACAATAGACAACAACTCGAGAGCTTTTGAAATAAAATTTTACATAATATAATCCCTTTAAATGAGTGGCTTTTCAAAGTGGGTCTGGCCAACTACCACTGTGTGACTATTGTAATTTAGACGCATAATCACTCAAACATTTGTTTGTCGATTGCCGGACTACCAGGTCTTTTTGGCAGGAGATTATTAGTCATTTTGTTAATCTTCCATATCCTCCTGTTTCCCACTCTTCTATACCACATGGGTTTTTTTAAGTCGGCAGTGATTTTAAGGTAATTCAGGCTAATTGGTATCAATCTGTCTGATGGTGGAGGTAATAAAAATGATTTAGGCAATTTGAGTATTCTCTTGTGTAAATTATGCTTTAAGATTACATCATGAAATACTTGAATTACCAAATTTATTTCTGAAAGAATTGACCAATCTTGTTCTTAGTTGTTCATGTGACTTTCAAACAAAAATGTTGAGTCCTTCACTTGGATGTCAAGCTAACAATTATACAAATGTGACACACAAGAATCAATTATATATTTTCAATTTATTTTAAAACTTTCTTATAAAAATATGATATAAGAGATTTATACACATATTCAACAGATTTTCTTAATATTGATATTATCTTTAAGACATAAAGCAGATTCAATGCCATAAAGAAATACTCTAAATAGTTTATTATAAAAGGGTTAGTTCAGTGGTAAAGCAAGTTCATCTTACACTAGAGAAGACTTTAAAAGAAAAAAACAATGTGGAAGAAAGCATTTAAAAATCTTAGTCCATTAAGGAGATGTTTTAGTTTATAGTTCTGTATCATTTGTGTAGGTAGAAACAGCTGAAATCAGACTAGTGGTGATATCATATCCTCAATTCTTTAAGGTCTTTATGAATTCTATCATAAATTTTTCTGCAAATTTGTGGCTTAAAAACCATTGAATATGTCAGGAAATGAGTAAAACAGAATTTAGTAAGAGTAATTTTATTTTACCAACTGAATAAAGTTTGAAGAAAAATAATTAAAATAGTAACAAGTTAAATCAATTTCTTCAAAATTGTTAAGTGAGGATAAGGTGCCAATTTTCCATAGTAGACTTACTACACCAGTCATTTCTACACAGATAAGACAAGGACTTTAAACTTGAATATCTCCTTAATGGAAAAGATATTGAAGTCCTCTGTCATATAAGATAAACTTGCTTGACCGCTGAACTAATTCTTCAAGATTACCTTAATGACATAAAGCTGTTTCAATGTCATCAAGAAATACTCCAAAAACAAGATATAGGCAAAATTTCCAGTGATATGTTTTTGATTTTAGTTTACTACAGTGGAGTAGTAGTATGAATCACACAAGCTGTAAAGTTTATGGGACAAAATTAACCTTACTTATAGGAGCTGGAGCAGAAAAGGGGCACATTTTTCTGGTATCTCATGATAAAATAAATACCTATCTTGCACCCAGCGGTGCACAATATCATTAATGCTACTAATTCCTGACACATGTACTCAAAATTTGAATGAGTTCTCCCATGATTTTTCAATTTGTTTGTATGAGTGCGATTGGTAAACATTTCTGTATCCAACAACAGTACAAAACAGATCGTGTGATGCAATTTCTATTGGTTAAATTGGCAAAGACTAATGCCCTCACCTTTTCAGCTGCCAGCTCCTTTGATTCTTAATCGTGAATATACTGTAACTTTCATATTTCAGGTCTGATCAGATGCAACCATACCTTCCGACACTCTACCCAAACATCATTGACAATATAATTTCTTCTATAAAATTGTTCAGTTGTTTAAAATTGAAGGCAAAACATTAATATTTCTTTTGCACAAAACTTTGACACGATTTTCATAAACAAAAATAGCTCTGATATCGAGTTATATTTGATATCAAATAATATTTCTACAAAATTATGCAAATGACCATGACAAACCAAAATGTTGTTCGGTTAGCTGGAAAATATAGATTATTTGTTTAAACAGTGGCCCATTTGGCCCCTGGATCTACCCATTCACACTAATTAAAATATCATTATTAAACAGCATTTGATGCATACATGGAAGTTTTAGAATTAAACAAGGAACAAGCAAGTGTCAAACACTGCATTATGATGAAAAGAAATTTGATTCCTTGTCTTATGTTTTTATATTTTATGATATTTACACAAGATCACATGATGAAAATTAAATGATATATATACAAAATGTCTGTATAATGATTTATAAAAGTATAATTGATTTTAAAATAGATGAGTACTGCCACATGAAGTGATATAAACAAACAATTATTTAAAATAATGTATCATCATAATCAAGGGTGCAGTATGTGTGAGCAGGAAGGATCAAGGATGTGTCGGTGAGTTGATCTCCTTTGTAGACTTCAAACACGGCACTAAATTGTGAATTCCCCCTCCTTTCCCCCCAAACACACACACACACATTTACACTCAAAATATTCTATCAACATCTATGACCTGACCTTGATGTCATGTAGATTGCCTCTGTTGTTGAAGACATACATCATCATCATCATCATCATCTACCGTCCGTAGACAGAATAGTAGAAGCAGCTTTAACAAAGTGGCACCAGGTAGCGATACCCATCATGAGTTGCTGGATCTCGTTTGTATCAGTCCTATATCTTTGGAAGTGATGTCAGAATACTGAATAGCATATTTTCTTCTACCACAATTTGGGTATCCACCAGAAGATCAAATGAGAGATTGGTTGATCTTTTGTGTGCGAGCAGGTGTCCAGCAAATTGTAGGCGTCGCTGTCTTATAGTCTCTGATAGCAGAGGATGTCACCATATACCTCCTTATTTGTAACATGATCCTGCCAACTGATACTGTGTAGAAGCTATGTGTAACAGCCATTGACATACATCCAAAGCTCAATGCTGTTAAATATTGGTAACTAATTCTCAACAGAAAATCGCACAACAAAATTTGGGTGTGTGAAGTTGGTTCCTAGTTTTCTTATCTTGCCTCATAATCATCTTCACATATTAAAGATATATGGATAGGTAGCAACAACATGAGCTTAAATGGTGTGAAATATACAAAAACCATGAAAACAGCAAACGTGCCATCAAAATTGGATACTTGAAATTGACCATTTCACAGCATTTTTAAACTTAGATACCTAATTAGCATAACTTGTGGAATATTTTGTGACCTCAGAATGGGACAACTAGAAAATTGCTTATGTCAACCTAATTTTTTTCAGTCCTTCCCTAAAGTATTTTTAATGGGAGAAGTTGGATATAGTTAAAGAAAATGGAATATTATCATAACCTCAAGCCAGATTAAGCAGTAGAACACAACTTTTGAGAACCTTTGATAATTGAAAATTTGGGAAAGAAATATAAAGAACTACATTCAAGAATTGTATTTGTACTTTTTGTGCATGGCAATTTTTCTTCAAACTTTATTTTGTCATAACTTAGGAACTGTAATTTTCTTAAAAATCGGAGTGAAAACAAACCTTTTATTTCCGTCATTTACTTAGCCGAACTTTGTTTTCACTCAAGTAAATGCGCTATTCTGATGACCTCATTTGCAACCAAGACATTTAAATACTGTTCTGCTCAAAATTTAATGCTCTCTACCTGTCCATATACTTTAAACTCATTGCATCAAACTATAAATTTAAATCAATGCAACTTTTATTTCATAAATATAGCTCAGTGGCAGTTCCTAAAATTGGGTGGGGGAAGGGGGGCTGACCAACCATGATATTTGGTGTAAATGTACAAAAAGAGAGGGGTCTGACAAACCTAGATAATGTCATTTCTCAAAAGGTGGGGGTCTGGACCCCTGATTTAGCTTAGTGATCACACATGCACATTTAAAACTAGACATCACTGATGTGGTAGCTCGACCTATAGTTAAATTATGGAGTTACTTTTTCTCTAGGTCTTTCTTGTATAATGAATTTAAAGGCTGTGAATGCATTTAATGTAAAGGTGTGTATTGGTGAAGGAAGTGGGTTATTTGCTGGTGGGGATACTCCATTTACATCTATTGAAACATCATAATCTAAATTCAGGCATGCACCCAATGGTACCTCTTATAAAGACAAGGAATATTCAACTTTGCATTGTAAAAATTGAATCCTTATATTGTCTTAATTTGTGTCATCTATGCCCTCATTGAATCCTCTGTTTTCTACATAATTTTAATGATATTTTGGGCCTTTGATAAAACATTTTATAAACAATACTATTTAAAAATAATGCCATCTCTTTAAACTTTATTGCTGAATAGGCTTGGGTGGTTTACTGGTATTTCGATACATATGGGAAAGAAACTGTACTGGTTCGGCTGGGACTGAACATGAAGAAAATATGGGTATATAGCTGTATATAGGCTAGTTCTGTTCTAAATTCCAAAGAAAAGAACTGCATTATCAGCACATAAACATAGGTTAAAAAATATATTTTTCCAAAACATATATTTGGGAATGATCATCCATAATTGCAGCGAATCTTTGTTTGATATCTAATCTAATTCAAAAGATTTTGAGTTTCAAAGCGACGGCGCCGACGAGTGAACACACAATTACAATGACGGGGTCGTCGCCTGCGTATTCGGTTATGATAGTAACAATGCTATCACGAAACGCTTAATACGACCCGGACGAGAACGCAGGTACGACGTATGGACAGACATAGCATCGACAACCAAGTCAATGTCCACGGCCTTTGATAACCAGTTGTGGTACACTGGCGTGTCTACCCAAGCCAGGCTTGGACCCGGGGCCTCGTGGTCTGTAGACAGGTATGATAACCGCTACACCACAGTAGGTAGATGTGTAGATAGTTTCAAAGAAGCTACACATTCTTTCTAAAGGAGATGATAAGGATCGTCTTCCTTATCTTTACTAGTGTGATCAATGAATGAGAAGGTAAATTGCTTCCTCCTGTGAATATTGTAAGCATCAGTGTAAATGATAACCAGAACATCAATGATACTGAAGCTCAACTTGAAAAATCTATGCACAGGTAGCAGCAAGTAAAACTTAATTAGAAGAAAATATGCTGTAGACGTTCATCAAAATTTGTATCTTTAGTTTCACAAGATCCAATCTCCCGCCCATGCCAGAAAAACAAATTTTGCCAATCCCCCCCCCCCCCCCCACCTTCTCCCTTCCCATTCCCACTAATCACTCCTCCTTCAATAAGCACTCAAATATGTTGCAATGATAGTTACAACGATAAACTTCAATCAACCAACACAAGTTTACCTCTGTGCATTCAACTCAGTATCTTTGGCATACCTAAACCCTGCTGCCTACCTCAATAATTGCCTTTTGTTTCACTTAAAATTTTCACTATCAACCTAACTGCATGGCTTCGTTATATGCTCCAACATCGTACAAGGCTGTAGCTAAAACATTTTTCGTGGCATAGCATCCATATGTATCCACCCAAGCGCTAAGCAACTGATAACTTTGTTCCTTTACTCCTTCCGCTGCAAAATCCATCTTAATTTCTTGTCCTTTTTGCTCCATGCCAAGTCTGCGGGCTAATGGATTATAGACCATAGAAATACCTGCTTGGACTAAAAGGATGTCATCTGGTGTTACTTTATCTTGAGACTCTGGGGAAAATGGAAAAAAGAATTAATTTTCACTAAGTATGATTGTAAGCAAGAGGAGAAATATAACTTAACAGCCAGTGCTGCATTTAGGCACAAGCTAACCAAGCTACCAGTTAGGGCCTCACATCATGAAGGGTCTCACTTTGAACATAAGAAAGGAAGAAGAAAAAAAAATGAAGACAAATTGCAAGGTGTTCCATTTTATATTTTTGCCACTTTGTGTCAAATGTTTGACATTCTAAATGCAATTACACCATGTATTATCATTATATTCTTATACCAATTTCTGGTTGCAAGAAATAATACTGTTTTCTGAGAGGCCTCATTAGCTCCTTAAGCTTAGGGCATCGTCATGTCTTATTCCTGCCCTTTTAATTGCATTTGCAGAGTTGGTCTATCGAGTAAGTGTATGATTTTAACTTAGTCTATGGGCAAGTCAATAAACAATAGTGAAATTGAATCAAAATCTCTTAAAAGCTTTGAAAATAGCACAAACGTTTTATCAGAACTGTTTCAAAATTAATCATTTCACAACTTTTTGCATCAAACTGCAAATTCTTATGCTTGTTTGTGATGGCAACTTAGGAGCTTTGGTATTTCCTCATGTAGATCCTTTTTTTTTTCTTAATACACCCCATCGAATTCTAACACAAACAGACTTTTTCATCACTGAAATTTCAGAACGAAATTTGAAAAATGACATAAAGCTTTAGAGCTCTCTGCCATGTCATACAGTACAAGTTCCACGTGAATTCAAAAATCCGCAATTTTTAAACAACCATAACTTGGGGTTAAAATTAATTACAAAATTTCCCACGGTTTTGAATCATAGTGTCAAATATTTTCCCACAAAAAATCACGACAGAAATAATATTATTGTAGTGAATACATCTTTATATACTTCCCTCTTTTCCAATTAATGTACTTTTCACCATAAAATTACATGGGGAAGGGGGTATTTTTAGAGCACATGTTTACCATATGTACTGTTGTTTATTCAAGAAATCTAAAACAAAAACAAAAAATGTAAATGAAATTTCTTTTTCTTCTCAATAATTCCCGATTTTCCAGTGGTTATAAGTGCTAGAACTGTAGCTTTTTTCCAACTCCGCCCAACTCTAAATAAAAGTGTGGGATATTCATCTCCAACAGTCCATAGGCCTTTAAAGGATTAGTTCAGTGGTCAAGCATGTTTATCTTATATAAAAGAGGACTTCCCAAAAGAAACAAAATGGTGAAGAAAGCATTCAAAAATCTTATTTCGTTAAGGAGATATTCAAGTTTAAAGTTTGTATTATTTCTGTAGAAACGACTAAAATCAGACTAGTTGTGATGTCACAGCCTCAGATTCCTCAGTCTTTATGTATTTTAAAGAAAGTTTAATTTTTTTGCTATTTTAATTATTTTTCCTTAAACTTTCTTTAAGTGGTATATTATGAATACCCTTCCTAGATTCGGTTTTACTACTTTTTTGACATTCCATGGTCTTTAAGCCACAAAATCACAGAACAAAATATGATAAAATACATAAAGACTGAGGAATCTGAGGCTGTCACATCACAACTAGTCTGATTTCAGTCATTTTTACACAAATGATACCAAACTTTCAATTCAAATATCTCTAACAGAATAAGATTTTGCAATGCTTTCTTCACCATTTTGTTTCTTTTGAAGTCCTCTTTCATATAAGATGGACATGCTTGACCACTAAACTAATCCTTTAAAAGTAAGTATAGTGTACATCAGAAAAGGTAAGCTTTGGTACTCCAGGGCCATAGGCAGCTATGGGGCTGGAAGGGCCTTCACCCCTAGCCTGCAATAATTTGCTAAGTTGTACAGTAAGTTAATATGTATGTCATATGTATAAGCTAAATCATGCCATATGGAGTGAGGGCTAGAGCTCGGCCCCTTCAATATTCTAAGGACTCCTACAGTCATGGTAAATGTCTTGGAATGCTTGTCTTGAAGAGACTTGGCACAGGATCATATAGCTTTGTCAATCAAGGTTCCGTTCCTTAAGCTTAGAAATTAAAATAACTGCAGAGGTAAAGAATAGGTAGGAACACTGTAAGTTTGAATTGGTCGGCACAAGAAATACCAAAAAGGCAGGTGCAGAACAAGAGGGATGCATTGGATGCCCAGGCACTCCCCTAAAAATGATCAAGAAAAACAATTTTGACTGCCCATATAGACTGTTTAGTCAGAATTAAACGTGCCAAACTACGGTAAGAAAGAATATTTAAAATAAAAGAAACCCTTCCAAGTTCTTACACTTAATTATTGGGCCATTCTTCAGCACGTTATGTGTGTGACAGACTACGGAATGGCCCTAGCAGATCCCTGGTAGATGATAGTGGTCTGCTAGGGCCATTTTTCAGATCGTTACATGAGTAACAAACTGCGGAATGACCCTTAAGAGGTAATATTGTCTTAAATTCAAATGACTTATTTACAAATCTTTGGGATGAAGGGTGTCAAATGCTTCTAGGACATCTCTCTTCTTCTTTTCTTGGATCCCGCCCTCAAAGGTCATCAACAATAACCTGTCCCATTTCTCTAGTTTGACCAGCTACAACAATTCAATAAGATTCACTTCCAAAATTAATCTCAGATCTCCTTATCTCAAAAAAATTAATAACTTAAGCATATTTTCACATCAAAATAAACCTAAGTTCCTGTTCCATATCATCACTTTAATAAAGCATAGTTAAATTCAATGAAGAACTCAATCTTACTTGTCAGGTTTTGAGCTTGGTAAGGCGGGGCTTGTTGCCTTTGCTCGCTGCTACCTCTATCTCCTTGACCATTGTAATAAAAGTTTTGCACATGACCGATGCTGATAGGGAAATTTCCACCACCTGGTCAAACAAGAAATGGCGTGGTATTGTATATGGTCAAGTATCTCTGTAAGTATATTGTCTCTAATTTAATTGATTAAAACTCCAGTTCAGTTCTTGTTGATACCTAAAACTGGTGCAGCATAAGACAAAAGGTGCTGATAGATGTGTACTCAGTTCTATTTTTTGTTTGTTTATCTATTTCTTGAGGTTTCACAGAACGCGACAGTCAGAGAGTCAAACGTGCCAATAGGGTATTAGAAATGGTTTAGTTTGTTGATGTTTAACGGCACCGTGACAATCAGAGTCAAATGTGCCAAGAGGGTGTTAATAAATAATGGTGTAAGAGTAAGGACAGTGAGGAGATGGAAGGTTTGTAAGGGAGATAAAAGGGAAAAGCTTAATGTGGGAGGAAAAGTTAGGTGAAAACAAAGGGGTGCATAAGGTTAGGTGTAGAAGGGGAGGAGATTATATGTGGTGGGAGAGGTTGTTGTTGTGAAGGAATTTGATGATGTTTGAGGAAGAATTGTTTTCGAATAGGTCCAAGAATGAGGAGAGTAAGAGAAGAGATCTGGTATAGGGGACAGGTATTAGAAATTCATGGTGCTAGAATAAAGACGGTGAGTAATGAAAATTAATCTAAGGAGAGAAATAATTCAGAATTACACGAGTTTTACATAGACATCTATGGTACCATAGATAGTATAAATTAGTCATACTGAATTTTCTGAGAGGGAATTGATATTTTCCTACAAATGATATTTTTTTTAATTACAAGAAAAGGGATATTGACTTAAAATGTAGTAATCAGCTTGTTTGAAAATGCACCCAATATACCAAATATTTTAACAATACCCCAAAAGGGCGCAAAATATTCATTGATGAGGCAGGGGGTATTCCCGCCTCCATGGTAGCTTCACCACTGATAGGTCAATTTTCATAAGAGGAAGAAAAGATAACAACCATCCCTCTCCATGGTAGCTTCACCATTGATATGTCAGTTTTGATAAGAGGAAGAAAAGATACACCCTTCCCTCCCCATCCTTTCTTCCTGGGTCATAAACCTGATGAAGTGAATTAAGTAACTCTACTCACTCTGGTTGAATATCTGTGATGGAATCACTCCTGGTGGAACATACTGCCTGCAAAACAGGACATTAAAACATCAGACACGACATGACCTCACAGAGCAGCTAAAACTTGTGAAAAATGGGAATCTCAAATGGGGAAGCTTGTGTAATCTTGTTCCTTCACATACCTTAGGGAATCTGGCATATAAAGTTCATTTGGCCAATAGCAAGAAAAAGTTTAATTATTAAAAATTTAATTTTTCCACAAAGTCTGTTCAGATTTGATAGGTGAATTGTTACCTCTTTCCTTAAGGAGATGTCATCTGATACACATCAACCTCACCCCTTCCCCCACCGCAACAATCAAAAGTTGTCAAATTTATCATATTACCCTGTGAAAACTTTGAATACCATCTTGTGTGGCTGAATAAGACGCATCCTTTGCAGATAAAATCAAAATAATGTAAGCATACCAGGTGCAGGCGCAGGGTGGAAATCCCAATAGTTTTACAAAATATATGGGTGTGTTTTGGTGAAAAGGATCAGAAGCCTCCTCCACCCCCCCCCCCCCCTACTCTAACCCCATGTACCCCACTCCAAAACATTTTGTCTTGAAAATATACTTAAGTTTCTGCATAATGTGTTAATAAACTCCAATAAACCAAATGTTTTTACAACACCTCAAAAGGGTACAAAAATCCAGGGAGTAGCTCCACCAATGAAATAATTTGAACTTGTATAACTTCTCTGCTTTTGAACAACTACTTACACACATTACACAAACCACTTGTACTTACCCAGACAGATGTGGGGCAGGGTATGGCGAAGGGTAGTATGGATGAGAACTATGGTGATAGCTAGGATGGGAAGAACCAGACAATGGATGTATCTGGCTTGGTGGTGCAGTTCTTTGCGGTGGTGGACTTCCCTGATGGAAACTTCTTTCCAAGCGTGGTTGACGATCATGGGCAGAAGTTGGGTCGATTGATATGCGATCAGCAACAGATTCATACAGTGGTGGATCATGCTCAGATTTTGTTCTCTGTTCCACTTTTGCCAAGACTGCTGGTTCGGACATCTGACATGGAGTGCCAACTGGTTTTCCATTTGCAGTTTTTTCAAATTCTTTCTGTGAGTGCAGAAGAAAACATGAATATTCAGTGTTTGCGTTCTAGGAGAAAAGAAAGGTCAAAACATCTCCTTTGTGTCTATCGACTTGCAACTATTATAAAAGGATTAGTTCAGTGGTCAGACATGTCTATAAGAGCTGTTACAATATGTCGCTTATCGCAATATCATTCTTTCCATGATATCAAAAATACAAACATATCCTGATATGCCATTTTCACATGTAAACTGCAAAATAAACATTTAAGGCACAAATTTGCAGAATTTTTTTAAATGAATGAGATTTTTACTGAATATTTGCAGCACATCTAACTCTTTTATGCTTCCTTTCCTCAGCTCTTAGGTTTCATGAGATAAATGAGATCTGCGTGATAACCTAAGCAGTTTTCCGATATTAATAATTACAACATACATGTCGTGATATGGTGATATATCGCAACAGTTTTGTCCTTGTTCATTGATATCTCATTTACCCATATCTAAAGTCTATCTGAATGATACCAGGTTGAAATGAAAACAAAATTGAGAAGATACTCCTCTGATATCTTATTCCATTTATTAGATATTGAATTGTTAAGTTGTTACAAGTTTGTATCAAAATGACTGATGCAGAAAGTCTACTATCACAATGTCACATCACACCCTCACTTTCTTAAAAATTGCTAATGGATTTATTGAATATTAATGTAACTATATTCACTGATTGAAAATACATTAAGTCTAAATCTTGCAATACATTTTGTCTTAAGCGCCCACAAAATATAAAATCTGCCGGGGTCTATATTTCTCACAACTGAAACCACAATCCAGCACAAGCAATTAGCAATTACACCAGGGATTCCACACACTTCACCTCACTCTCCATGGTCATAATCTGACATTGATAGTAAACAAAATTCACTGCAACTGAACTGACTTTTACACTCATCACAAGGACAAAAGTATTCCCCTGTGGTCAATGTGTCTGGCTTGAAGTAATAATTTACAAATAGGATGGTATTTAACAATGAAGGTTTTGTTTGCTTATTGATGAGTGATTTTAAAGTGTTGTTTTTGTTCAACCTTGTAGGCTTTGAGGATTTTGGACTAATAAATCCATTGCAACAGATTTTCATCATGATTTTTGTCAACAAGTAAATCACAGGTGCTTCAATAGTCTCCTGCCTGGTTCCTATTTAATGGTTGCAAGTCAAATATTCTCAATTATTCACAAAAAACTTTTCAAACATGTGGGGATGTGATGTCACTACAAGTGTGAATTCAGTCATTTCTACATAAATCTGAGAAGAACTTAAAACTTTAATATCTCCTTATTAACTGAATACAATTTGTGAACACAGTCTGCACTATTTTGTTCTAATTATTATCCTCTATCATATATGCAAACATATGCTTGATCACAAGAATCTATTCCTTAAAACCCTTTTAAAATATCATTTCACTGCAATTAAATGGGCTCTCAGAAACAATTATTAAGAAATGCACAATTACCCCCATTAAAGGACTATGGACATGTAGAGGCAACACGGGCTTAATAGGTTTCAATATGATCTAAACCATTAAAACAGCAACATATTCCATTAAAATTACTTGAAAATTCACCAATTTACAGCATTTTTAATTTTTAGCTGTTACTGTGCAATAATGTGTGACATCATTAGGGGAAGGATCCTTCATTACCTTTTGTAAAACATTTGTTTTTTTATTCCTCTGTCAATGTTTTCTGAAATATACAATTGGATTTCGGGCAATATTTGATGAAAATTTGTCACACCCCGAATCTTCATATATCTAGAAAAGACATTCTGAAATTCACAAGTAGCTGAATTTGAAGAACAGATTTTAAAGAATTACATACAGATTTTGAGATGTGTTCCTCTTAGTATATCACAAATTCCGGACAAATTAACAAATCATGAAACTCTGTTTAGTCATAACTTAAAAACTAAATAAGCTTTTACAAATTTTAAAAACTATTCTACTCGGAATTCCACGTTCTTTCAAATATCTAAAATCTGCTAGATGTCCATAGTCCTTTTAATATGACTGTAAAAAAGAACTGCAGCAATGTTTAATACAACTTCAATTCAGCCCTAGAAGACATATTAGATCCAAACAGGATGAGAGGAGAGAATCAAATCAAAATTAATACTTGCCTGCTTCCATTGTACATTGCGGCTATTGCTGTTAGTACCTGCAAAGAAAAAAACTCATGTCATGGCACTGCAACCTTATGTATTAACCAAAAACTAATTCATGCAAGGAAAGTTCATGAACAAATCATTTAATGTGAATTCAGTCATGATGTCATTGTCTCCAAATCTGCATATTTGTTCATCACACTGATTTTCCTCTTTAATTTGTAATTGGAGCAAGGCAGAAAATGCTTAACATTAGAAAGTAAAAAATAAAGCATATGACATGTACTTCCCAATCTACCATTTTTTGTAATTGCTTCGTTTCCTAAATGGTATACATTCCAGAAGGGAGATGCTTGCAAGAGGGAAAATGTTATCAAATAGTAGTCTGCTACAGTGTTTGGAGGGAAAATTAACTAAGACCAAAAACCTTTTTATAATTTTCCTGGACCTTTTTACCTTATTTTACTACCCTTCTTTTTGTTGAAGGAGGATGGGGAAGGAGGGGGGGGGAGGAAGGGGGTCATACAACCCTTTCAATACCCCATGGCTAAACTTAAGTGTTCATTCAATGTATACTTAATACTAGTAAGCTGATGCAACACTACTAGGTGATGCCTCTTTTGTTTTATCATATTACAAGTTTCATCATATTATAAGTATCAGCATAATATTTCATCATATTCCTAGCTAGCAACACCTGACACTTGTGGAGGGACCAAGGATGGACTAAGATTTTCAACAAATTTTTGACTCTAATTATTACTGTATCCATTATTGAATGCATAAAAATAAATTGTTCATACATCAAAAATTTGCAAAAAACAAGACCTACTCATTCATACAGTGGTAAAATGGTCGATTTTGAACAAATTCTGATGAGTATTTTGCTATTTCCATGATTTTTAGCCAATTTTTTAGCAATGCAGGTAATCTTGCCTCTACCAGTGCATAGATCTTTAAATGATTTCTCAGCCCTGTCTGGCTCACAAAAGCTACTATCAGTGTTTGGACAAAATCACTCACTAATTTCAACAGCATTTCCCCCCTCCTACCCCTCTCCTTTACATGTTGCGCTTTTGCAAGAAAATACAGAAATTGCAACGTATAACATTGATGGAGGTACAGGGATTGTCCAAGCTTCTTTTTGGCCATGATTGCAGTGTAAAATCCATGCTATCTATGTTATTACCTCCTTCTCCTCTGAGAAACTGCTCATATTCCTTCATAAATTTTGTACTGTCTGTGGTCTTCAAAATGAGCGTCCCAGATTTTGCAGGATCAGTACATATGATATGTAAATGAAACAGCCTTCTGTCTTTTGTATTGCAGCCGTAATCCGCAACATGCTTCAATTTCCATTGAAAGGCAATTCTTCCAGATTCATACAAGTATGCGTGATGGCTATCAAATTGTATTCTGAATGTTCCCTTTAGATTGTTCATCCTTGAAAAACTATTCTCATACACAGTGATAATGTTTAGAGTTCCCTCAGTTATTTCACTTGATGCTATGGAGAGAAAAGAAAAGAAAAAAAAACATAAAGAAAGGAGGAATTTTGGAAAAGATGGACCCATTGAGCATTAAGTGCCTGCGTGAAAGTTGGACTTTGAGCATATTCTAGACCTTTTACCTTGATTCCTTTTGGATACAGGACATACAACCCTTTCAAATATTAAAATATCTAAACCAGAACTTGATTCAAGTTTAATCAAGTTTAGAAACTTTGAACATTATTCACGATCCTCAAAAAATTTACACGGATCGGAATTTGATTTCAATTCAAACCGAGTTCAATAAACCAATTACCACTGCGTGGTTCATTCACTTCCAGCTTTCCCATCTATGGAGAAACTAACTATAAAGAAAGGAGACGTTTTGGAAAATAAACAACGTGACTTTTTTTGATGTCACATCTGAAGCTACCGAGTCTACTTCTGTTGAGTCCAGACAGACTTTGAACATTATTTTAAAGCTATATCCATCTGAGCCATCAGGCTCATAGAGCTGATGATTATCCCCGGTTTCAATGGCACAAGCAGATGAGAGTGCATGCCTCCCCCTGGATGGTTCATTCACTTCCAGCTTTCCCATCTGCTTCCCCAATAAACCTGTGATTTTCTTTGTTGTCACATCTGAAGCTACTGAGTCTACTTCTGTTGAGTTCTGAGGAGCTTTAAACATTATTCTAAAGCTATATCCATTCGAGCCATCAGGTTCAAAAAGCTGATGATTATCCCCGGTTTTAATGGTGCAAGCAGATGGGAGTGCATGACCCCCCCCCCCCCCCCCTTCCCCTGGATGTGAAGCCAGTCCAATGCAGATTAACTACCAAGTGCTGGTACTCATTTTACAGCTGAGTGGACTGAAGCAAGTAAAGTAGAGTGTCTTGCTCAAGGACACAATGCAACGCTCACAACAGGAATAGAACCCGGTAACTTTCGGATACAAACATAACTCCTTAACCACTGAGCCACTGCACCTCATACTTTTTAGTAATAATTTGAACATTTTTCATGATCCTTATAAAGTTTACACTAAAACCAAATTCAATGAACTAATCACCACTTGGCATTTCATTCAATTCCAGCTTTCCCATCTTCTTCCCCAATGATTCTGTGACTTTTTGTGCCTCCACAACTGATGCTACTGAGTCTACCACTGTTGCATCTTGAGGATCTACCAAGGATTTGGGTGGACTAGTGTTTGCTGGAGGGCTCGTAGGCATGCTTGTCGTTGGGTTCTTCTTCTTTTTATTAAGCTGCGTAAAAAGCACAAAATAATTGGTCTTAAAATGTATATACTCCCAAATAAACGAAATATATCGAGTTATATTACTGCCATGAGCTAACATACAAATTGTGATACCACAATCCAAGGGGGAATTTTTACCCCCCATTATAATTTTTCTTTTTTAAATGAAAATACAAATAATTACTTCCAATCATTCTCTCGATACGATTGTCATGGACATTCTTCCTGAATTCAACATAAAACAAAAGATGACTGGTCAAGAAGGATTATTCACCCCATAAAAAAAAACTAACAATTAAGCAATATACTGAAAAAGTAAACAAGAACAAATATGCCCATAGTAAGTAAACAAGTTTAATATCACTGTTGACTTTGAAATTATGAACAGAAAGAGAGCTGACCACCCACTCAGGCAAACCATTCCACTCATTAACAACCCTTTGAAAAAAGCTGAAATTCCTGAATATCAATCAGTGAGAACTCTTTTGTTTTAAATTTCAAACTGTATTTGTATTCCATTAAAGGTCTATGGACAGGTGCAAAAGGTTTCTGTTCAACAACTGACCAATCAGAGCATTATACAGTCATTGAGTTTCATAGTCTTTGCATTTCCAAAAAATAGAATGTGTAGTTGTCAAGCTGTTAGTAATCAAAGTTTAAAACTTTTTTTTAAAATATATTGGAAAATATGATGTATGAACAGGAGGAACACACCTCAAAATGCTTTTGTTTATCTTTACATACATTTTCTGAATTTCAGACCTCTAAAAATGTTTTCAATGCTTTCATCCACGTTCAGGTTGGTTGGGGGGTATGAGAAGTATAATTCATTAGAAGAATTATCTTTACTTTCTCAAAGAGAAATGGCAGGCTTAAAAAAAAAAAAAAAAAAGATTTACCTAAGAAAAAGATACTATGATGTTCTACGATGTCCTGTTCATACATCACAAGAGAAAACACAAAAATTTGCATTTGAACAAGTCTTTAAAAAGCTGTAAAATGGCCAATTTGTACCCAATTTTGATGATTTTTTTTGTTTTCATCATGTGTTTTAGTGAGCTTTAAATCAATTTAGCTAATGCTGCCTCTACCTGTCCATATACCGTTTAAGGCTAACAGTAGCTAGTTTTTGTCATTCCTGCGCATGTTTGAATTGATTTCGTGTCGAATCTCGACAACATGGTCCATAGTGCCATAGAGGTTAATTCATTTCAAGGATAGTTCTAATTAATTTTAAGCAATCTAAGTCCTTTCACGTGGCACTGAGTAGGGAATATAGGCAAGGTGCAGGGTAATTTTTTTCAGCGTTACTTGTCCCCTTTGTTAATTAGTTAATCAATTTCACCGATTTTTTAATTGAAAGAATTTGACACTCGATAAGCATATAGCTGGAAAAAACAATCCACAAAATAAAAATCTAAAATTGATGGAAATGTGTCAAGCTTTTCAACTTAACTTAGCATTTAACTTCCTACATCCCCAACTTTACATATATACTTAAAATACTTGAATCTGTATCAGTCTTAACTAAGAAAATAGAGAATTTACATTGTCATCCTCAGGAATGAACACTCCTTCTAGCAAGCGATTAACTTTCATGCAATCATACTTTCCCCCAGTATCAGTACATGACTTGTCCTTCTCCTTAAAAATTTGTTCCAGCAAATCATATTCACAAACTTACTGTAGCAAATAGTGAGACCACTTTATCTTAATTAAAATAACCACACAATAAGGACTTCATTCATTGCTAATATGATACTTAGTACCAACTTCCACAACAACTAAGGTTTTCAGAATAAAGAAAATAAAGAGGAAAAATCTGACCCGACCTGGTTATGTATCAGGTCGGGTCTGACTGTTTAAAACTTTAAGGAGCAGAACAACTAATGAGTCCTTTGCTGCTTTACATATGTACTTAACTTACCAATTCTTTCAGTAGAGAGTCAGCTTCCTCGAGGTTTGCCTTTCTTGAACACACCAGGATCCTGAAAATTTCAGCTACCTCTGTAAAATAAAGGTTGATTTTTACAACTTTACCTAAAAATTCTTTGCAGAAGGTGAAATTATTCAAGCAAAGAAAGTACTTGAACAAATAACTAAAGTCTTTTCATTCGTTTGTCCTCATCTCCAAATATCCATATTCTTTAATCTCCAAATGTATTAATCTTCATATATCTACATTTATTAATCTCCAAATATCCAATTTATTAATCTCCTAATATCCGAGTTTAGTAATAATTAAATATCCATATTGATTAATCTCCAAATCTCCATATTTATTCATCTCTAAATATCCACTTTATTAATCTCCAAATAACTGTATTTATTCATCTTCAGATATCCATATTCATTAATCTCCAAATATCCATATTTATTAATCTCTAAATATCCATGTTTATCAATCTCCAAATTTCCATGTTTATTAATCTCTAATTATCCATATTCATCAATCTCCAAATATCTGTATTTAATAAACTCTAAATATCCATATCTATTATTCTCTATATATCCATAAATATTAATCACTAAACATCCATTTTATTAATCTCCAAATATCTGTATTTAATAATCTCCAATATCCATATTTGTTCATTTCTAAATATCCACATTTATTCATCTTCAAATATCCATGTTTATTCATCTCCAAATATATTCATTTCTAAACATACATTTTATTAATCTCCAAATATCTGTATTTATTAATCTCCAAATATCCATTTTATTCATCTCTAAATATCCATTTTTATCAATCTCCAAATATCCGTTTTTATTCATTTCTAAATATCTTTATTCATTAATCTCAATTATCTAGTATTTATTAATCTCTAAATAACCATATTCATTAATCTCCAAATATCTGTATTTATTAATCTCTAAATAACCATATTCATTAATCTCCAAATATCTGTGTTTACTAATATCCATATTTATTAATCTCTAAATATCCATATTTATCAATCTCCAAATATCTGTATTTATTAATCTTCAAATATCCATTTTTATTAATCTTCCAAATATCCATATTTATTCATCTCTAAATATCCATATTTATTCATCTCCAAATATGCATACTTATTATTCTCTAAATATCCATATTTATTAATCTCCAAATATCCGTATTCATTAATCTCTAAATATCTATATTCATTAATCTCCAAGTATCTGTATTTATTAATCTCTAAATAACCATATTTATTAATCTCCAAATATCTTTATTCATTAATCTCTAAATAACCATAATTACTAATCTCTAAATATCTATATTCATTAATCTCCAAATATCTGTATTTATTAATCTCTAAATATCCACATTTAATAATCTCCAAATATGCATTTTGAATAATCTCTAAATATCTATTTTATTATTCTCTGAATATCAGTATTTATTAATCTCTAAATATCCATATTTATCAATCAAATTAAATTTTACTTTTTAAAATAAACTCTGCAATTGGTATATGCAATTTTTTTTTTTGCACAACTATTGGTGATTATGACAATTGACTACTGACAATTGTAAAAGTGCAGGGATTTGAGGTGGTTTGGGGATATCATGCAGACAACAGGGTCTCTGTCGAACACGGTTTTACAAAGAAAGTGGAAGGAACCAGGAAATGTGGACGACCAAAGCGCACATGGCTGGATGACATTCAAAATTGGACTCGCATGGGTTTAAGTAATCAGAAGAAATCAATCAAGGACAGAGTTGTATGGAGGACGATTGTTTTTAAAGCCGGGTTGTCCCAACAGCCAGATTAGGCTATGGGACATGATGTTGCTGATTGTGCATTAAGATTTCTTACAATGAACTTATCCACTTGTGTTGCTACTGCAGCTAATGCACATACCATTACCTCTCTTAACTTGAACAATTATCTCAATTTCAAAAGCATGTACGTTGTATCAACAGCTGGATATTAATCCTCCTAGCACAAGTTGATTTACGATACAATATAAAAAAAATTGTAAAATATAACATAATAAATTCTTCAAATAGCTTGTATTGTTAAAAATTGTCCAAATGAAGACAAGTATTTTAATCAAAGAAAGAAAAAAAAACAATGATAAATTACTGGAAAACTGAAATCGATTCTGAGTGTCCACGTGCCAACAACTTTTTATGACTTCTACCACCTCATCAGGAACATCGACGTCCTTCATTTCTAGGAGGTCATTTGAAGGTCGTTGACCCTTTGTGACAAACTTCTTCAATCTCTTAATTGAAACATCATCAGTTTTATATTCCACTAAAGTGTAGGGAAAGAAATGATAATGATAAGAAAATAAAAAGTAGAAAGGTATATACTGGTCATGGTTCGCATGCCCATGCAAATTGACACCCATATCATATGACCCGGCCAATTATAAAAATGGCATCTCACACTAAGTCCCATATAGCATCCTATGTCCCACATGGCACCCCACCCCATGTTCCACATAACAACCCATCCGATCCCTTGTCCCACATGACATTCCACCATATCTCCCACATTGCATTCCACCATATCTCCCACATGGCGTCCCACCCCATGTCCCACATGACATCCCATCCCATACATTGTCCCACATGGCATTCCACCATATCTCCTACATGGCATTCCACCATATGTCCCACATTGCATTCTGCCATATGTTCCACATGGCAGTCCACCATATGTCCCACATGGCATCCCATCCTATGATTGACATGGCATCCCACTCTATGTCCCACATGTCCAAAATGACATCCCATCCCATGTCTTACATGACATCCCATCCCTTTTCCCACATGGCATTCCACCATATCTCCAACATGGCATTCCACCATATACAGTATGTCCCACATAACATTCCACCATATGTCCCATGTGGCATCCACCATATATATCCCACATGGCATTCCACCCTGTGACCCACATGGCATCCCACCTTATGTCCCACATGGATCCCATCTTATGTCCCACATGGCATCACTCTCTATGTCCCACATGGCATCACTCTTTATGTCCCACATGGCATCCATCCTTGTGTCCCACATGGCATCTCTCCCTATATACCCCATGGCATCCCACCTTACGCCCAGCATCAGTGGCTTCCGACCTGATGTCCCACATGGCATCCCACCATATGTTCCACATGATATCCTTCCCAATGACATCCTACTTTATGTCCCACATGGCATCACATCCGATGTCCCCATAGCCTCCTACCCTATGTCACATATGGCATCCCAACCTATGTCACAATTTGTGTTACTCTTGGCATCCCACTCCATGTCCCACATGACATCCCATAACATCTCATGTCCCACATGACATCACATCCCATAACATTCCACCTTATGTCCCACATGGCATTCCACCATATATCCCACCCTGTACCACATGGCATTCCACCCCGTTAGGGCCCTGTCTCACATAGCATTCCACCCCATGTCCCATATGACATCCCATAGGCTCCATACAAAGTCTCATCCTAGCTATCACAGTCCCTGATTGAAGACAATATGATGAATGAAGGTGTCAGTAATAATAACTTATATGCAAATGGCTTGATGAATAAGAAAACAAAAAGGCGGTGTCAAATAATCATGCCTGATATAGTCCTTGGTGCATACCACATGGTATATATTCTATTCTATGTCCCGCATGGCCCCCATCCTTGTCCCATAAGGCATCTATCCCTATGTCCATATATAGTCACATCCTGTCACACTCCCTGACTGAGCATACTAAGTAAAAAAGTCTTGTCACTTCATACACTTGTAGCAACTTTATGCAAATAAACACAATAATAAAAGCAGAGTTTATTAATCATGCCTCATACAATACATGGGTTTGCATTATGCTTTGCATGCTCACCAAAAATGAGGTGCATTAAGACCTCGAGAACATTGCATGAATTTGGGTAGATTTGGTATTTTACATACCTCTATCAACAGCTAAGGTTATATAGAGATGAACACGACCCTTTGATCAACCAGTTGTGAAGCACTGGTGAATGAAGACCAACAGGGATTGAACCAGGGACAGGTGGGTCTTCAGATAACATTGCTGCACAACTGGTTGGCAGGTAGTTTACATACCTCTCTCAATTACAGCTAAGGTCATAAAGAAATATCCACGGACCTATGATAAACCAGTTGTGAAGCACTGGTGAATGAAGACCAACAGGGATTGAACCAGGGACAGGTGGGTCTTCAGATAACATTGCTGCACAACTGGTAGGCAGGTAGTTTACATACCTCTCTCAACAGCGAAGGTTATATAGAGATGTCCATGGCCCTTTGATAAACCAGTTGTGAAGTAATGGTGAATGAAGACCAACAGGGATTGAGCCAGGGACAGGTGGGTCTTCAGATACCATTGCTGCACAACTGGTAGGCAGGTAGTTTACATACCTCTCCCAAAATCTAAGGTTATATAGAGATGTCCACAGCCCTATAATAAACCAGTTGTTGAGCACTGGTGAATGAAGACCAACGGGGATTGAACCAGGGACAGGTTGGTCTTCAGATAACATTGCTCCACAACTGGTTGGCAGGTAGTTTACATACCTCTCTCAATTACAGCTACGGTTATAAAGAAATATCCAAGTCCAGTAAAGAAATGTATTGAACCACTTCAGGACCATGGGCACCACAGAGATTTCTATGATTTGAGACATCTCTGTGATATGGGTGATTTGTCTATTTCATGTTTTTATATTTCTATCATTATAAAAATCTAAATCTTCATATTCACAAAATTAAAAGCCATGAAAGAAGGAACAAAGAACAATACCTGACAAAAGAAGTATTACATAACAATATCTTTCTAGGGGACAGGGACCAGGATGTTAATGCTTTCAAATGCAACATCCCACAAAATGTGGGGTAACAAAAGTTAAGTTCTTTCACATAAAATAAATTGCATGTTACAGGCCATTTGGCACACCAGGCACTTCATTTGATCCACCATTTTCCCAAACATTGTGGGCCAACCTGCATATTTTACACGGGGTCTGGTGAGCAATATGAGAAATTCATTAGCAATTTCATACATATGATTTGGAGGAAAAGTTTACTTTCAAGGGGTATTTCTATCAATTTTTTTGTCATTATATTCTTGTGCATTAAAAGGTGGAGGATTTGTCTTTTCGAGAATCCCCCTCCTCACACTCTCCCCGCAACCCAGTGGTGCCCCATCTGTATCAGGGATCCACTTAGCTGTTTGTCGATGTCATTTTTGCCATCAATTCGCCGTCCAGTAAAAAATTCTTAAAAAAGGCCCTGGGACTTAATACCTTCAGTAGCTTCAATAACTTCTCATGATTGAAAAGTGTGTCAATTTCTTTATCCTCAAATGTATTGAACGAAACTCAAGTAGATTTTTCAATGATTCAAATCATTCCAACTTACAATAGAAGATATTCGAATTTGTGATAAACTTCCATAAAAGAACGGCAAAGCTGTTGATGAAAAAGGGCAGTAAAACAAATTAATTTCTTGTAAATTGTTTTTAATAATTCAAATAACATCCAAGTTAAAATAATATCAATGATCACTTCTTGGTAATCTTTAAAGCTTAACAGTTTAGATAATTACCTTGAACTGTTCTTTTACAGATTCAAGTAAAATAAATCAGATTTAATTAAAGGAATATTCCGCATTGGTCTGGTTTGGTTTGTTGATGTTTAACGGCACCACGACAGTCAGAGTCAAATATGCCAAGAGGGTGTTAATAAATAATGGTGTAAGACTTAGGATAGTGAGGAGATGGAAGGTTTGTATGGGAGATAAAGGGGAAAGGCTGAATGTGGGAGAAAAATGTAGGTGAAAAGAAAGGGGTGTGTAAGGTTAGGTGTAGAAAGGAAGGGGGGGGGAGATTATATGTGGTGGAAGAAGTTGTTGTTGCGGAGGATGTTGATGATGTTTGAGGAAGATTTTGTTTTTAATAGGTCCAAACTGAGAAGAGAAAAAAGAGAAGAGATCTGGAGTTCTGGTATACTTCCGTTTTGAAGTTATAGTTCTAAAGAATTCACCAGGCTTCTGAGAAGCGAACAGTGCGGTGTACGTTATGACTCCATGCATGCAGATCGAAGACAATTATTAAAGGAATATTCCCATGGTTTTTTGTAAAATTTTAATTGAAATTTACAGCCAATTTGGTACAAAAATCAGGTTGATATCATATTCCTTTCAGGAGATATAATTTTGAAAGATTTCCCAATTGTATTTAGAAGTTTTTGTACAGTATGATGAATTCGTGTTTGATGATTTCATAGAGGCAATTCAATTCCAAATATTTATGTATTTCTTTGAACGTTAATTGGTTGTTTCTGTATGATTAGAAACAATTTTCTAAAAGTGATTAAAGTAGGGTATATTTGGCAATGTACATAAATACCTAACTTTCATCAATTTACTTTTCTAACAGGTTTTCCTAATAAAATAGGATCGATATCAAGGAAAAACTTAAACTTTACAAGAGACTGTGTTGCCGTGATGTTATACTGAGCCTTTTCCTATTCGTTTATTGGCATTTTTTGTGAACCTTAAAATTTGAATATCTCCTGATAGGAATAACATATCAACATGATTTTTGTTCGAAATTGTTCCCAAACATTTTCTCTTTCTTATAATAGGTTACGAATATTACTTCATTTTTTTTTAAAGAATATTTCTTAGAAAATATAAGAATTTTTGTTTAGAAACATGGGAATATTCCTTTAAGAACATAGGAATATTCCTTTAAAGTATTTCTATAAAAATGCATGTATTTTTTTTTTTTTTATATCTATAGTGTAATTACATGAGCAGATGGACAAAGCATGTTCTTGTAAAGTTTATATTTAACCACATCTCAATAAGTGATCAACAAATGTTTCCAATAATTTAGAAAGTATTAAAAAAAAAAAAAAATTGTCTTGAATATACAAGTAAGACATCACACAGTACGATGCAAGGCCACTTTGCAACACACTGGTGAATTTTTTGAAATGTAATAACTCAAAAATAGATATCAACATGTTTTTTCCACCCACAATTTCTTCTTTACATAGCCCTTAATGCCGAAAAGTTTCTCTTTAGGCCTAGCCGCACCCGACACCTGAGTTAATCCTGAAAACTCAGGTATACCAACCCAACTTCCTGTTCAGTGTATTGTTTCCACTAAAAACAATGATTGCTTATCTGCCATTCCCATGCACACCACAGCCAAGTAGCCCAAGGCTATTTGTGTGTATAAGATTACACAAGGCCAGAGCTGAATAATCAAAGCACGTTTGTGATTGAAATCATTCATCCATGTTAAGTGTCTTAGTGGGGAAAGACTTGTTTTCAAACTGGTGATAATAGCTGTGTATCATAATGCCTAAGGTAATAATGTGCATCAACTCTGAATGATTGACGGACCATTTCCCCAACGGGAAGATATTTCTTCATTTTGATTATATTTATGCAAATAAATATTCATGTAAATATTCCTTTAAGAATTAAATTAATTACCTTGCCTTGTTCTGTATATAGATGAAGTAATAACAAATGCTGACCGATTTAAGAAAAGCAAAATGAATCAGATTACTTTTAATTAAATTAAGAAAAGCAAACTGAATCAGATTACTTTTTATTAAATGACACATGCTTCAGACAGAAAGCGAGGCAACATTAGCCAAATTGCCTGTCAAAAATCAAGTAAAAAAATGGCCATGTCAATAAATGTGGGTGGTCAAGCAAGTCCATCTTATATGAAAGAGAGGACTTAACAATGGTAAAGCTTAGAAAGCTTAGAAATCTAAATTTAAAGCTATGTATCGTTTGTGTAGAAACGACTGAGATAAGACTAGTTGTGATGACACATCCTCAGATTACTCATAGTCTCTTTGTATTCGATCATATTTTGTCCTGCAATATTGTGCCATAAAAACCATTGGATATGTCAGGAAAGTAGTTTGTTTGTTTGTTTGATGAAGGCTTAACGGCACCACAACAACTAAGGTCAAATTGTGCCTGAGAGGTCAGATCATTCTAGAGGTAGGAAGTAAAGGAAACAGGGGGAGAATGAGAGAAATTTAAGGACAAAAGGTCAGAAAGCTGTGATCATGAGGGGAGGTGCATGGTTGAAACAAAAACAAAGTAGAGAGGGGGTGGAAGAGGAGAATTAAATATGGTCGTAGAGGCATGATGAAGGAAGGAGATAATTTTATCCGCAGGATTTTTCTGGAAGAACTCAGCAATTGATTTGTAGGGAGCGAGGGAAGCTCTGGGAAGGTTGTACAGGGGGCAAGCAAGAAGAACGTGATGGATTGTGAGGGTGCAATGGCAATTGTTGCAGAGGGGTTGGGGGAGCCAGTAAGGAGGTGGGAGTGGGTGAGATGAGTGTGACCAATTCTAAGATGGGTAATATGAACGTCGTCAATACGAGAGAGGTTGTTGATAGTGGCTTTGATCGGAATTGTGGGCTGGATGACTTGAAGTTTGTTATCAATTTGGGACTTCCATGATGTTTGCCAGCGGTCCCGAACAAAGGAAGCGATTAGTGGTTTGATGTCAGAGAGGGTTTTGGGAAAAGAGGCAGGGAGGAGGGTGAGAGCAAGCATAGCGGCTGCATCAGCCCTGTCATTCAAAGTAGTGACACAGAATCTAGTAAGGGACTTTTTACACCAGTCATATCTTCACAAATAAGACAAAACTTTGAACTCCAAAATGAAATAAGCTCTTGCAGTAGTTTCTTCCATATTTTGTTTCTATTTTAAGTCCTCTTTGTTGTAAATAAACTTGCTTGGCCACTGACCCAATCCGTTAATCATCCAAGGAATTTAGCTTACCTGTAAACATCATCACTCTCTTCTTCAATTTTGCGAGGATTTTTCCACAATTCAGGGCTCAAGTACACTGGGGTACAACTCGGCATTAAAACCTCCTTCTCTTGACAATCAGCTGCACCATCTGCTTGACTGGCACTCCCCTTGATCTTTGATAAGCCCACATCACCGATCTATACAAAAATAACCAGAACCAAAAGGTTTTGTGGTTCCGAAGCTTTTTCGATTGATTTGCAAAATTTGTATGAACTGTCATGTAATTGCATGTCATAAACTATTTGTTCCATATTTATTCATAAGCCACATCCACCATGCAGATCAATAAAAATGTTCACAACATTAGCATTTGCACAATAATTAATCATCAAAGCAAGTATGATGCAAAAACAATTGCTCATTTTCCCTATTTTAATAATTTGTCAACAAGCCCCACCTACTCATTAGCATTCATGACATCACAATAACAACTTTAAAACATATGGATTATACAGACCATGACCCATCTGTGTACCACATATAGCATAAATCTGATCCATCGTTTATGGTGTTTACATAATTTAGCAATTTCACATTAAGCCACGCCCACCATGCATATTAATGACACCTGTGGATAATATAAGTATGTACACAATAAGCAACAAAAAAATCATGCCCAATATGACGCAAAACGGACAAACAGTTGCTCATTTATCACGTTTTAAACATGTTCACTTTAAGCCCCGCCCACATATCAATATGCATGAAACCACCACCACAAACAGACCATATCTGCAGACCATGAGCTATCTGGGTACCATATGATACATTACTCCAGTTTACTGTTCTTGTGAAATACCGTGTTTACAAGCTCTTTTCAGCAAAATCATATGAAGCCCCACCCCTTCCACTATGTACATTAATGAAATTCAACATTTTTACATCATGAACATGTACATACCAGCTAACATTATAATTATACTAAACATGAAACGAAACAGACATGTGGTTGTTAAAAAATGAACATTTCAAGATTTTCACTTAAGCCCTGCCTACTCATTAATATGCATGGCATCATCATCAAAAACAATAGGGCACATCTACAGACCATGGGCTATCTGTGTAACCACATATGACATTTTTCCAGTTTACCATTCTTGAAATACCATGTTTAAAAGCTCTTTTCAGAAAAATCATATTAAGCCCCGCCCACTATGCATATTAATGAAATTCACACACACACCCACACACACATGCACTGTACATACACACACCATCATGACCGCATAGGTTCCATGATGCTATCACATCGGAACCAAAAACCAGGGCAGAATTCATTGTTGAACAAATTCCATTGGAATATATTTCAACTAAAGTCCCAACATATATACCCTGAAACATCCCCACCAGTGGCGTAGCCAAAGGGGGGGGGAATGGGGGGTCCGGACTGGGGGGTCCTCCATTTCTGTCCTTCTCCTATTTCCATATACTTTAATGCACTTCTTCGTTGCCACGATTTGATCTAAATCCAGTCACTACTTTTTCAGATATGTTGATAACAGACAGACAGACAAACAAACAAACAAATACAGTCACTAATTACAGGATGGAAGGCACCTTTTATGATCAAAGTTATACATGTATCTACTGCACACCTATACAATCTCTGATTGCCTATTACAAATAAGCCATTTTGACCAGAGGAATAGACCTTTTGAAACCTGAGTTTAGCTGTCAAAGATTTCTTCAGTACTTCGACTAATCAATTGCTGGTTGGGGGAAAATTCCCCTTTTGTTTTCCTACCAATCAGCTGCAGTTCATGGTGGAAAAATTGTAATCAACAATGCGTGTGCATACTACCTTCATGTATAATGCATGTACGTTTGATCCCATTACGCCCAATACTCACTACAAATTTTCAGTCTTTTCACCCACAAGAACCTCCATTTCGGCAGTATAACACTCAGACTCTGCTAGAAGCAATTAAGAATCCCACCACAGATAGTTTAGTGATTTTGTGCATCAGTAATTACACTCCAATCATCTATATGCACACAATGGAACTGATTGTGAAGGACCAGGTATTGTGGATTCGGTTACTGCAGGGCCAAGCCATGCATGTAATGTGGGCTGATGATTCATTTTGACTTTTAAAAGGATGTTTCCATCAGTGGGTTATAAACACTCTGGTGAGTTTGGATGCACTGGACTGAAAATTTATAGCTCGAGTTATTCATCATGGCCATGCCGTGTGTGAATCGTGCAGATGGGTAAGAATGCCCCAGTGTTTGAATGGTTGATAAGATTCTTCCAGTATACCATTGGTCCATTATGGACACATAACTTTCAGCCATGTGACATTATTAAAATTAGTTTTCTAGAAATTGCCGATTCAGACTAATTATTGTTGTTATTTATCAAAATAACAGCTTGGAGAAAAAAATTAGTATCTTAAAGAAATACCCATACCTTTGCAACAAAATTATCACACACCAGGACATTCTGCGGCTTCAAATCTCTATGCACAATCTTTATCTTTTCACTATGAAGAAACGACAAGCCCATAGCCATGTTCCAAATCATATATAGAAGGCGTGGCCACAACCAGCCAAATATTAAACTGCGTCACTGTCCTCAAGGCTGGCAGTTTTTGTCTCACGTCTGACAACGATCCGTAATGGCAGAATTCCATGACAATCCATGGTCGATCTATGACAACCCCTTTAATGCTGATGATAAATTGATTTGTTAAAGTCTGGATGAGGTGGTTAATCTCTTCTCTCATTTCTTTCTCATAACACCTAACAGGAAAAGATAAGAAATAAAAAATACCATTCTTCACTGATTTGCATCTATACATTAAAGGATTAGTTCAGGGGTCAGGATCAGGCAAGTTTATCTCATATGAGAGATCTCTGCAGTCTTGTAGTCAAGCCTCCACTTTGGCAATCTAGGGTCCCAGGTTTGATCCCCAGTCGGTCTTTAACCAGTGTGCACAAATGCTTTATTAAATAGCTGTGGGCATCTTGACATTGATACTCCAGCATAGGAAGTTTGTCGTGACGTTAAACCTCTAACCAAACCAAACCAATTGATAAAAGACTTCAAAGAAAACCAGACATCACAAACGATACACATCCCCTCGCCGCTAATTTCATGCCTTCCAGCCTCTGTCACACCTGCCATTCTACCCTCTGTTCCACATGTTATCCCACCCTGATACTCCAGCATAGGAAGTTTGTCGTGACATTAAACCTCTAACCAAACTAAACCAATTGAAAGAGGACTTCAAAGGAAACCAGACATCACAAACAATACACATCCCCTCGCCACTTATAACATGTTTTCCAGCCTCTGTCACACCTGCCATCCCACCCTCTGTTCCACATATCATACCATGCTACTTCCCTCCCTACAGGAAATCATACATGAAATCCATATAGCATTCCACCACATGACCGGTATGCCATCACACCTGCAATCAAGATGACTTTCCACCATATGCCTTGCCACCCTGTTCCATATGCCTTTCCACTCTGTCCCATATACCATGCCACCCTGTCCCACATACCATGCCACCCTGTTCCACATACCATGCCACCCTGTCCCATATACCATGCCACCCTGTCCAATATGCCATCCCACCTGAAATCCAGAAGACATGCCATCCTGTCTCACATTTCATTACACTCTGTCCCCCATGCCATCCCACCTTGTCCCAAATGTCATCCCAGCCTGTCATAAATGCCATGACACTACCTTGTTTCAAACGCCATGCCACCCTGTCCCACATGCTATCCCACCCTGTCCTTTAGGCCATGACATCCTATCCCACATTCCATGGTACCCTGTCCTACATGCCACCTTGTCAGACATGCCATCCCACCCTGTCCTACACAATGTATTCTAAACACCCAATCAATAAAAGAATACTGGTCGGGTGATCATATTACGTACCCCCGTTTCCGATTTGCATATACTCACGCATTAAATCATAGGATACAATTTCCAAGCTCCACAACGCGATTCACGCATAAGTGATTAAACTAACTTAAATGATTGTTAGGCATGCAATCCTGTCTGGAAATCATCCTGCAATGCTTAAAAGTCAATATTACTTTTGTGGATTTTTCAAATTAGTGCAGGTGCGATGTTGCATGCATCATTAGACAGGTTTACCCCCAATTTGGACATGCGGCAGCTAGCTCATCATGTACCAATCATGCTACCATCTTCCACCCAACATTGTTTTCTCTCACTCCCATTCCCTCACTCCTATCAACTCAAAATGCCCCATTCACCTACCATCCCCCTTCACCTGCCACCCCCCATTCACCTGCCATCACCCATTCACCTGCCATCCCGCATTCATCTACAATCCTCCATTCACCTGCTATTCTCTATTCCCAACATGCCCCATTTACTGTACCATTCCCCCTTCACCTACCATCCACCAACTACCCTAACCCACCTTTTTCCATTCACTTATCTACCAAATATACTCTTAACCAACTCATCATTCCAAACCATCGCTGATCACTATAACCTCCACTCTCTCCATTGCACTACAGCTCCCACCCCCACCCCCTCCCCAGCCTTCACTCAAATCTGACATTTCCAATAGAAACAAGCTCAACTTTTCCCCCCTTATAAACCAGATAGAGCGGATCTTTCTACCAAATCAGAATGAAAATTCAGAACAGACTAATATGTAAATCATTTTAAGTCTATTATGTATCCACTCTATTGAAGCGAAGACATTGTTTTTTGCTATACATTTGGAAGCCATTTCATTATAAATTATATTCAGTCGTCAAATCTACTATTCAACATTGAAAATTCAGTACATTAATTTGCAGATTATCAGTCTATTATTCCGGACGGATGGTAGAGATACTCTATCTCCTCTTTACTAACTTCGTTGGCGAGGGGATAACAAAATGGTGAAAAAAGCATTCAAAAATCTTATTCCGTTAAGGAGATATTTAAGTTTAAAGTGTGGTATTATTTACTTATAAACGACTGAAATCAGACTGGTTGTAATGTCATAATCTCAGATTCCTCAAAGTCTTTATGTATTCTATCATATTTTGTTCTGCGGGATTTTGTGGCTTAACAATGATTGGATATGTCAGGAAAGTAGTAAAACATTATCTAGTAAGGTTAACTATAATTTACCACCTGAAGGAAGTTTGAGGGAAAGTAATTTGAATAGTCATTAGGTACAATTAATTTTCTTCAAAATACATTAACAATTTTTAAGAATGTGAGGATGAAGGCACCAACCTTCCATTGTATACTTATTACTACACCAGTCGTTTCTATACAGATAAGACAGAGTTTAAAACTTTAATATCTCCTTAACAAAAAAAAGGTTTTTGAACGCTTCCTTTATCAATTTGTGTATTTTAAAGTCCTCTTTCATATAAGATAATTTGCTTGCCCACTTAATTAATATGAATATTCTTGTAGATACAGAATACAAGTAGGACTGAAACTCTGATGAGCCAAGAATTTAAGCAGAAGGATTAGTTCAGGGGTCAAGCAAGCTCATCATATATGAAAGAGGTGAAATGGCGAAAAAAGCATTCAAAAATCTTATTCCGTTAAAGAGATTTTCAAGTTTTGAAATTTTACACCATTTGTGTAGAAACAACTGAAATCAGACTAGTTATGACATCACATCCCCAGATTATTTAGGTATTCTATCATGTTATGTTCGCGATTTTGTGGCTTAAAATCATTGAATATGTCAGGTACGTAGTAAAACAGAAGCTTAGTAAACATTATTGATAATTTACCACCTGAGAAAAGCTCGAAGAAAAATGATTCAAATAGTAAAAAAGCTAAATAAATTTGTCTTTAAAATGCATGAACAATTGTTAAGAATGTGAGGATGAGGGCGCCGACTGTCCATAGTAGACTTACTACAGCAATTATTGCTTCACAAATAAGAGAGCTTTAAACTTGAATATCTCCTTAACAGAATAAGATATTTATATTTTTAGGTTACTTCTATGCTTTGTAATATATCTTAAAGCAGTATAGCTAATAATTGACATCTCTGGTTAGGAAACAAGCCACACCCACCATAGCAACGCAGTAACTAGGTGGGGCAAACAAACCTCAAATCCACAATCATGCATAACTAATGCATTGCAATTTAGATGTTCATGTGGCCTGCCCAAGTTTTGATCCATTTATGGCACTTCTCTGGAGCTTTAGAGTTTTTAGCAAAGTAATAAACAAAATTCCGTTGGCTAACCATTCTGTGTAACATTAATCGGATTTACAAAGCCCGTAAGTGGGCCCGTAAGCACAATTTTTATTCACCATCTTGTCGTCACTCAGTCTGTGTGTGCAGAAATTTGTTTTGTGCAGTATATTGCATTGACTGCATAAGCGACGACGACGACGAGTGAACACACAATAACAACGACGGGGTCATCGCCTGCTTATTCGCTTATGATAGAAACGCTTAATACGACCCGCACGAGGACACAGGTACGACGTACGAACAGACATAACATCGACAACCAAGTCAATGTCCACGGCCTTTGATAACCAGTTGTGGTACACTGGCGTGTCTACCCAACCCTGGCTTGAACCCAGGGCCTCGTGGTCTGTAGACAGGTATGATAACCGCTACACCACAGTAGGTAGATAACTGCATGAGCACGTGCAGCTAGCTAGATATAGGATTTTTGACCCACTTGTTTATGCAGATTTCGTTGCTTGGCAAATTCATGAGGTGATTGGTTGAAAAATCAACCAATCAATCAATCATTTCACTTACAGAGGTTAATTGCCTCTTCACATATATAGATCTTTAACACTCGCACTAAAATGTCAGCAGTTAAACTCATGACTCACAACAGGAAACAAAGTGAAACAGCAAAGAAATGTATACAGATTTTATTTAAAGAATTTTTAGCAAAACAATTTTATCACAAACAGAAAATCGGTTTGCTCAATTTCGTATACAAGTAAAATTTCAGATACAAGTAAAATCCATTTTCACATGAGTAATAAACATACCAAAGGTACAAGGGCTCGGTGATTAAGGAGTCATGCTTGTATGCAACGTACCTGGCTCAATTCCAGTCGCGAGCCCTGCATTGTGTCCTTGAGCAAGACACTCACTCTGCTTGGCTCCACTTAACTCAACTGTAAAATGAGTACCAGCCCTGCATACTGGGGAGTTAACCTGCAATGGACAGGTGTCCTGTCCAGGGGGAGCTATGTGCTCTTATTCACTTATGCCAAGGAAATTACGGATAAGCTCCAACCTGATGGGCCTTTCATGGTTCGAGCATAGATTTAACTTTTTACTTAATAAACATATAACGGTACTTCACAAACAATTAAACCTGCTAAACAAATTGAGAGCGCATGTGTCTGCCCTCTGGTGGCACAAAAGCAATTACATATCATTTAAAATTAAGAAATTACCCCCTTGTTAGCTTTTTCACAGCTACTTCTCCATGTTTTTTACAATATGTGCGGTACACAACTGAAAAACCGCCATTTCCAATCCTCGTCCATCACATCACATCCCCAGATTCTTTAGGTATTCTATCATATTATGTCCTGCAATTTTGTGGCTTAAAATCATTGAATATGTCAGGTATGTAGTAAAACAGAAGCTAGTAAACGTTATTCATAATTTACCACCTGAAGAAAGCTCGAAGAAAAATGATTCAAATAGTAAAAAAGTTAAATAAATTTGTCTTTAAAATGCATGAACAATTGTTAAGAATGTGAGGATGAGGGCGCCAACTGTCCATAGTAGACTTACTACAGCAATTATTGCTTCACAAATAAGAGAGCTTTAAACTTGAATATCTCCTTAACAGAATAAGATATTTATATTTTTAGGTTACTTCTATGCTTTGTAATATATCTTAAAGCAGTATAGCTAATAATTGACATCTCTGGTTAGGAAACAAGCCACACCCACCATAGCAACGCAGTAACTAGGTGGGGCAAACAAACCTCAAATCCACAATCATGCATGACTAATGCATTGCAATTTAGATGTTCATGCGGCCTGCCCAAGTTTTGATCCATTTATGGCACTTCTCTGAAGCTTTAGAGTTTTTAGTAAAGGAATAAACAAAATTCTGTTTGCTAACCATTCTGGGTAACAGGAATCAGATTAACAAAGTCCGTAAGTGGGCCCATAAGCACAATTTTTATTCACCATTTTGTCGTCACTCAGTCTGTGTGTGCAGAAGTTTGTTCTGTGCAGTATATTGCATTGACTGCATGAGCGACGCACGGCGACTAGTAAACACACAATTACAACGACGGGTCGTCGCCTGCGTGATTCGGTTATGATAGTAACAATGCCATCACGAAACGCTTTAATACGACCGGAGGAGGACACAGGTACGACATACGAACAGACATAACATGGACAACCAAGTCAATGTCCACGGCCTTTGATAACCAGTTGTGGTACACTGGCGTGTCTACCCACCCCAGGATTGAACCGGGGCCTCGTGGTCTGTAGACAGGTATGATAACCGCTACACCACAGTAGGTAGATAACTGCATGAGCACGTGCAGCTAGCTAGATTTTTTTGTTTATGCAGATTTTGTTGCTTGGCAAATTCATGAGGTGATTGGTTGAAAAATCAACCAATCAATCACTCATTTCACTTACAGAGGTTAATTGCCTCTCCACATATATAGATCTTTAACACTCGCACTAAAATGTCAGCAGTTAAACTCATGACTCACAACAGGAAACAAAGTGAAACAGCAAAGAAATGTATACAGATTTTATTTAAAGAATTTTTAGCAAAACAATTTTATCACAAACAGAAAATCGGTTTGCTCAATTTCGTATACAAGTAAAATTTCAGATACAAGAAAAATCCATTTTCACATGAGTAATAAACATACCAAAGGTACAAGGGCTCTGGGATTAAGGAGTCATGCTTGTATGCAACGTACCTGGCTCAATTCCAGTCGCGAGCCCTGCATTGTGTCCTTGAGCAAGACACTCACTCTGCTTGGCTCCACTTAACTCAACTGTAAAATGAGTACCAGCCCTGCATACTGGGGAGTTAACCTGCAATGGACAGGTGTCCTGTCCAGGGGGAGCTATGTGCTCTTATTCACTTATGCCAAGGAAATTACGGATAAGCTCCAACCTGATGGGCCTTTCATGGTTCGAGCATAGATTTAACTTTTTACTTAATAAACATATAACGGTACTTCACAAACAAACAATTTAACCTGCTAAACAAATTAAGAGCGCATGTATCTGCCCTCTGGTGGCACAAAAGCAATTACATATCATTTAAAATTAAGAAATTACCCCCTTGTTAGCTTTTTCACAGCTACTTCTCCATGTTTTTTACAATATGTGCGGTACACAACTGAAAAACCGCCATTTCCAATCCTCGTCCATCACATCACATCCCCAGATTCTTTAGGTATTCTATCATATTATGTCCTGCAATTTTGTGGCTTAAAATCATTGAATATGTCAGGTATGTAGTAAAACAGAAGCTAGTAAACGTTATTCATAATTTACCACCTGAAGAAAGCTCAAGAAAAAATGATTCAAATAGTAAAAAGTTAAATAAATTTGTCTTTAAAATGCATGAACAATTGTTAAGAATGTGAGGATGAGGGCGCCAACTGTCCATAGTAGACTTACTACAGCAATTATTGCTTCACAAATAAGAGAGCTTTAAACTTGAATATCTCCTTAACAGAATAAGATATTTATATTTTTAGGTTACTTCTATGCTTTGTAATATATCTTAAAGCAGTATAGCTAATAATTGACATCTCTGGTTAGAAACAAGCCACACCCACCATAGCAACGCAGTAACTAGGTGGGGCAAACAAACCTCAAATCCACAATCATGCATGACTAATGCATTGCAATTTAGATGTTCATGCGGCCTGCCCAAGTTTTGATCCATTTATGGCACTTCTCTGAAGCTTTAGAGTTTTTAGTAAAGGAATAAACAAAATTCTGTTTGCTAACCATTCTGGGTAACAGGAATCAGATTAACAAAGCCCGTAAGTGGGCCCATAAGCACAATTTTTATTCACCATTTTGTCGTCACTCAGTCTGTGTGTGCAGAAGTTTGTTCTGTGCAGTATATTGCATTGACTGCATGAGCGACGACGACGACTAGTAAACACACAATTACAACGACGGGGTCGTCGCCTGCGTATTCGGTTATGATAGTAACAATGCCATCACGAAACGCTTAATACGACCCGGAGGAGGACACAGGTACGACATACGAACAGACATAACATGGACAACCAAGTCAATGTCCACGGCCTTTGATAACCAGTTGTGGTACACTGGCGTGTCTACCCACCCCAGGATTGAACCCGGGGCCTCGTGGTCTGTAGACAGGTATGATAACCGCTACACCACAGTAGGTAGATAACTGCATGAGCACGTGCAGCTAGCTAGATTTTTTTGTTTATGCAGATTTTGTTGCTTGGCAAATTCATGAGGTGATTGGTTGAAAAATCAACCAATCAATCACTCATTTCACTTACAGAGGTTAATTGCCTCTCCACATATATAGATCTTTAACACTCGCACTAAAATGTCAGCAGTTAAACTCATGACTCACAACAGGAAACAAAGTGAAACAGCAAAGAAATGTATACAGATTTTATTTAAAGAATTTTTAGCAAAACAATTATATCACAAACAGAAAATGGATTTGCCCAATTTCGTATACAGGTAAAATTTCAGATACAAGTAATATCCATTTTCACATGAGTAATAAACATACCAAAGGTAAAAGGGCTCTGGGATTAAGGAGTCATGCTTGTATGCAACGTACCTGGCTCAATTCCAGTCGCGAGCCCTGCATTGTGTCCTTGAGCAAGACACTCACTCTGCTTGGCTCCACTTAACTCAACTGTAAAATGAGTACCAGCCCTGCATACTGGGGAGTTAACCTGCAATGGACAGGTGTCCTGTCCAGGGGGAGCTATGTGCTCTTATTCACTTATGCCAAGGAAATTACGGATAAGCTCCAACATGATGGGCCTTTCATGGTTCGAGCATAGATTTAACTTTTTACTTAATAAACATACAATGGAACTTCACAAACAATTAAACCTGGTAAACAAATTAAGAGCGCATGTGTCTGCCGTCTGGTGGCACAAAAGCAATAACATATCATTTAAAATTAAGAAATTACCCCCTTGTTAGCTTTTTCACAGCTACTTCTCCATGTTTTTTACAATATGTGCGGTACACAACTGAAAAACCACCATTTCCAATCCTCTTCCATTCTTCAAATGGATCCAAATCATCAATTTCGAGGCTGATGCTTGGATGTGGGTATTCTGCAGACATAGTCCTCATACCATCACCAAGACCTGACATCGTTCTTTATATCTGCAAAGAGATGAAAATTATCATTTAAACCATTCCACAAAGAATGTCCACCAATTAGCTTGACTTACACAGGATTAGTTCAGGGGTCAAGCAAGTCCTTATCGTATATGATAGAGGACTTTTAAAGAAACAAAATGGTGAAAAAGCAAACAAAAATCTTATTCCATGAGAAAGATTTTTAAGTTGAAAGCTGTCTGATCTGTGCAGATATAACTGGTGCAGTAAGTCTAACGTGGAAGGTTGGCCCCCTTATCCACACTTTCTAAAAAATTGTTAATGTATTTTAAAGAAAATACATTGAAGTATTTACTAATTGTGTTATTTTTCCTCAAACTTTCTTCAAGTGGTAAATTATTTACCCTTACTAGATTCTGTTTTACTATTTTCCTGACATATGCCATGGTTTTTCAGCCACATAATTGCAGGAAAAAATATGATAGAATACATAAAGACTTTGAGGAATCTGAGGCTGTGATGTCACAACTAGTCTGATTTCAGTCGTTTCAAAACAAATGATACCAAACTATAAACTTAATTATCCCCTTGACAAAATAAGTTTTTCTTTTTTAATGCTTTCTTCACCATTTTGTTTCTTTGGCAGTCTTCTTTCAGATAGGCTTGCGTGACCTCCTGTATCATTTAAATTATACATCATTTGACATATTGTATGCAACCAATAATAGATATTGAAGAATGTAATTGTAACTGTATCTTAACATCTTCTTTCCACACTTTCTCCTGATTGGTTTATAGTTTATTAATCACGGGCGGCAAAGCAGGAGGGATGGGGGTGCTTCAGTCCCCCCTAATAATTTTAGGTGAACATGTGTCATCACATTACCTGACCCCATTAGTCCCCCCAATATCAATGTCACATGTCACCTAACCTCATTAGCCCCCAATATCAATGTCACACATCACCTGACCTCATTAGCCCCCTCCTTAATATTTGTTTAGTATTCTTAAGGCTAAAATGTCCATCCACACAAGAAAGGAGTAGACATTTATTTGTAACATATCTGTAGCACGATTAGGCCCCCAAAAAAAAAAAAAAAAAATAATAATAATATTAGCTTATCGCCCAAACCCAAATGCAAAAGTGATGCAGGTCCAGGGTTATATTCTTTTTCTTCCCCCGAGCCATTTGATTTCAGTGATCAGGTGAACCACATCAGGCGTAATAAATATTGAAAACTAGCAAGAGTGATCATTATTATTTTGGTAGAAAGTAGAAAGGAATGGTAGTACGGACGGACACTGAATGACTGATCCAAGAGAATATAATATGGTACATTTTCAACATTTTTTTTTTTCTTTTCAAATTTGGGATTCTCTCACAACTGATGCGTGGCGAGGGTGAATGAGCTAATAAAAAAAATTATGGGGCCTTCACATCCATCATAAACATTTGACAAAGTTCTGTTCGTTAAATCATATTTTTTTATATTTATTTACACAATTTTGGCCAAAGCAGTGACATCATATTAGTTCATTTTATTTCTCACCATACAGTTTGTTTGTATTTAATGCAAACATGTCCGGACAATCTTCACATATATACTTTTCACTCGCATGCCTAAGGCTAGTTATTAGTCATAAAGGCTACCCTCATATTTCCAACCATGTAGGGATTATTCATTTTCGATTCTTCTCTAAAATCTCTTGCATCCCTGGTCATGAAACTTTTAAAAATTGCAAGATAAATTCCTTAGCAATCCAAACTTCCCTCCTTAAAAAAAAAAAACCTTTTATCATACTCAAAGGCGGTGGAACGAGTGGGGGGGGGGGGGGCAGGGCACAGGGGGCACATTCCCCCCTCATTTTTCTAAGAAGTTTCAAAAGTGCGCTTTTTCTGAGGGAAAATTGCCCTTTCAAATATGACAAGTGGCTATTTTAGCAGTGTAGAGATGGAAACTGCCCTTTCAAACACTAAAAGACTTTTTCTTTAAAGACTTTATATATGATCTTTACATTCAAGAAAGTAATACAAATATTGCCATTATAAAGGCTAAAATTGTGAAATTTCATGTGCTTCGTGCGCATACACTATTCTCAATTATTCAGAAAGACAAAGTTGGGGCCCAACAGCCCTACATATTGCACCAAAGGCCTTTACCTTTGCCTACCTTTGTTTTCCCAGTTTATAAATTTGCAAAAACTAAAGATGGCATTTTACAGTTTGTGAGCCACCCCAAATTTCATTAGTGGGGCATCTTTGGACCATGCAGGGCAGGACAAAGCTTACTATTTGGACCCAGGCCATAGCCATGACATAAAATGACATGCTCTCCCTTATCTTCTTTGTAAAGATGAAAAAGGCACTCCTTTACAGAGATAACATAACATAAATACCACAAATTACACTCGTGGATTGCCTTTAATTTGGCTTCTGCCACTGACTCACTGAAGAATAAGTGTGAATTTGGGCCATCTGGTCTTATACTGATATACTGAATTACATTCATTATCAGTGAGAAAATGATGCATGGCCTCCTGAATACTAGAGCCCTTATTTGCTTTTCACATTATACTAGATATTAGATATATTCTGATTCATGACCAATACAATTGGCTAATCATGATCTATATAATTCTACATCTAGACAGATTTCAAGACAAAAATATTAGAAATTTTATAGATCATAAAATCTATAAAATTTCCAATATTTGTGTAGATTTTGGTATAAAATTCAGTATTTTACCAAATTTTTGACTAAAATATCTTGAATATTTGAAATTGTAAATAAAAAAGAAAAGAAAAGGAAAATGGGTCACCAGTAATTTTGGGATTATTAACAGTTTCAAAATTTTCTGGGGTGTGTATGTGTGTGGGGAGCAGGAGGGTTGACCCTATAAACGTTGATCCGACATCAGTTTTGAGTCTGAGAAAATGTCAGCCCGATGTTCCCCACGTTTCTGTTTGCAAACCGATTCTTCATCGGTTAGACACCCCATTGCCATTGGTTGAATGTCAGTGGAACATTCGAATCAAAATCAGAATGTCAGTTGGACATCGAAAATCGATGTCCTTTTGATGACAGAAAGATGTTGAGTAAACAGTTAAATCGACATTGAAATGGCGTCGATTCAAAGTCATTGAATTCTGGAGTCTTTCTGATGTTTAAAGTATGCTTATGATTTACAAGAAAGAAATGAACAACCAACCAATAAATTGATACATTTGTGATGATTTTTATTAAACAATTTTTATTGATTAAAACAAGTTGAATTTAATTGTAATATAGGCCTAATAACAAAATTGTTGAAGATACAAAAAAGTCATTAAGGAAAAGAACATGATAACAAATGTTACAGACTTAAAGCAAATACAATTTCACTTAGTCTGTTGGTCAGGGTCATGTCATATATCTGTCTGTATATGATCCTAAGAAATAGAGCTAGTACCAAGGAAGCCTTCATGTGAAAAGGGAAAGTTTGGCAATTTATATGACATCATTTGAGTCATAACATTGTGAGAGACAATTGAGTACGCATGTGCCTGGAAATTATATGCAAAGTTGAAAAAAAATGACAAAATGTTTTATGATGAAACATCCATTATTCATAGCAAAAAAAAGCAGGTTTTGAAGAATCAGAAAAAATCAGATGAAAAATCAGATGAAAAACCATTCATTTTCAAGAAGCGCATTTCTTTTTCCTGGGTCCTTTCTCCCGTGCAAAGAAGGGCTCTATTTTTCCCACTGGGCCCCAAGTAAGATGAAGGGTGGTGGAGATAACCCCCGTTGTAGGTGTGCCTCGGAGATTATAAAATTTCAACCAGAAGCATAGAAAGAGGGGTGGGGCAGAGGAAAAATACCCCCTGAGAGGATTTCACCTTCCAGGTTGCATGTTTTTTGCCCAGTTGGGAGATCAAATTGGGAATTTATCAAAAAGAAATTTAAAAAATTGGTGAAATTAAAGTTGAAGGGAAACTTGGTCAACTTATTAGTAGTTTAGGCAACATTTCCCAAAAGTTAAAGAAAATTGAAAAAACCACCCGAAAAAAAGAAAACTTACTGAAATCTAATCCAAAAAAGGTAAAAAGGAAGGTTGTAAAATTTCTAGTTATTAACTTTCAAAGTGTTCAAAACAAAAGAGCCTCCACTGAAAGTCTTATAAAAGACAAAGACCCAGATGTCATTAATGGCACTGAAACCTGGCTAAATTCCTAAATCGACAACTCTGAAATTTTTCCCGACAACTATACAGTCATTCGCAAAGATAGAAGTACAAATGATTATGGTGGTGTATTACAGGCAATAAAAAATGACCTGATTTTTACTGAGCTCAGTAAACTTGACTCTGACTATGAGATCATCTGGACCAAATTCCAATTCCCTAAGGAAAAGAGCATGTATGTAGGAACTTTTTACAGGCCCAGTCACAATGACCTTACTAGCCTTCTTGAGTTGAGAAAATCACTACAAAAGTTTGGGAAAAATGCTGGCAAAAACAATGTTATTCTTGCCGGTGATTTCAACCAACCTTACATTGAGTGGAGCCAAAACATTACCTCAGGCACTAACGCTTTCTTCGAAGCAGCCAAAATGCTTTTTGAAGTGGCGGATTCATTCAACCTCACTCAAATGGTGCAGTCACCTACCAGAGATAACAACATTCTTGATCTTGTATTTACTAACAACTCACCAGCTGTTAACTCAGCTAATTACGTCATACGCCTAGAAGTGACCATGATATTGTTGAACTGACCCTAAACATCTCCCCTCTTCGTAAAAAGTCTATTAAAATCTATTTAAGGAAAAAAGCTAACACAGAACGCATAAAAGAAGACCTGTTTAAACTTAAACTGCGATATTATTCTAAATTCGATAGCTCATCTATTAACGTTGATGAAAAATGGAATTTCTTTGAAAAGGGACATGCTAACAGAAGTTAAAATACAGCAAAATTCATTTCCAGATGACAAGCCCACAATTGGCAGACTATATATGGTTAAGATCCTTTTCCACTTTTGGGATACCATCCAGTTTCTTGACATAAACATTTTCTTGACCCATACTTTTTAGAATAAGAATACGAACAATACTTGTGTTGTCTTCTTTTTTCTTATATTTCGATTGTGATGTATCTTGCGCCAATATTTGCAAAAAAAAGAAAGTGCAAAAAATATATGTTTTAAATCATTTATTTTCTCACAGGAGAATATTTGAGTGATATGATATGATGAAGCTACTGATAAGAGGCTCATACATTAATCACATGTCTGTACCTTTAAGTTGATGGTAAGACACCCACATCTCATGCCAGTATCATCCAGTTAAAATAGTCTGTTCAAACTATAAATAAATTAATACATAATTAAGTAACTCTTCTCTGTAATTCACTGTATACTGTGGCAGTTGAAAGTTAATCAACATCTTAAACCAAACCCTTGTCTGCACTTGTAATATTCTCAATGTCCTTATCCAATGAAAGAATAGAACAAGTGCAAAGAGTTTCAGAAATATAGGATGACTGTACTATTTGGTAATTACAAAGAAGAGTTACTGAAGGAAGTTTTGTATTTATTTGTTTTGAACATATTTATACTATGAACAACATTACTATGTATGATATATATAGTCAACATGATAACATGGGTATTTACAAGTTTTCAAATTTTAGTTTTAGATGGTGATTATCTATATTAACTACTGCAGTGTCAAGTGAATTTCAAAGAAGAGTTACTTAAATGTTTATTTCTTTAGAATTTGAAGACACTATTTCAACTTGATAATATACATGTAACTATTGAAATCACAGAGAAGAGATACATTCATTTCTTTATATTCTGAAGAGACTATTTCAACTAGATGATATTGTCTTGGGATTTAGTATACAAGATACATGCTATTTAAAAGTTTACTACAAAGTGAATATATGCAAATGTAAAAACATTTGCATATATTCACTTCTTTGTCTCTTGCAAAAGAAGAATATATAACTTTATTGAGGGAAATATTCTCCATAGCAACTATGAATTACTTTAGTTTTTACACTTGTGCTCACCCTGCTTACTATATACTCTGTTTTTTTTTTTTTTTTTTTTTTTTTTCGTTTTTTATCAGCTTATATAGCGCTTTAGACTGTCATAGACTGTATCAAAGCGCTTTTACAATTATTACCCTGGTCACTGGGCCTTAACTCTCCTGAAAACTTTCTCACTCCTGGGGAGTCACAAGCCCGTTTATCAGCAGCCATATACAGGCGCCCGGGCTCCAAACACATAGAACTGTCACTGCCCTCACAGGTACCCATTACAGCTGAGTGGACTGAAGCAATGAAGATAAAGTGTCTTGCTCAAGGACACAACACACTGGCCAGGCCGGGAATCGAACCCAGTGCCTTCCACACCAGAGCCCGACGCATTAACCACTAGGCCACTGTGATCTTAAACAGTTACTTTTGGCAGTGAGAGCAAACAGTTACTTTTGGCAGTGAGAGCAAAACCTCTGCTCTTTCCCTAGCTCTTCTTCATCCCCATTCAACCCGATGCACTTGAAATGAAACCATATGTAACACTTGTCACAGCAGACACCAAACAGTGGTACAGTTGTGACCACATTCTCTGCAAGGCCATTCTAGCAGTTTTTGCTTTTTTTATTTGCTTTTTCCTTTCCCTTTTTGACCTTGTGCCTTACTTTTCCCTCCCTTGAGGAGGAAGGTGGTGCATCTGAATTTGCTTCAACATTTGATGATTGTCTCTTTGTAATTTCACATAATTTTTTTGGATCCTTCATTGTGATCTGCTTCCTATGGGCGTCACACTTTGTGACCTTTAACCTTCTTAGATATTCTTTTCATAATTGTCCCACAGACATTTTTAGATACTTATGAATAATTTCTATTTTTATCGATGCAGCTCTTCGTTTAACTTCCTAAACATCACCTGAATACAAATTTTCCCATATGCTATTAAGTTGCTTATCAGCCCTAACTGATTCACAAATAATGTTTTGTATTGTACTATCCAACAAATTGAAAAAAAGAAATGCTGTATCTGTGATATGGCAAAGATTACCATTTTCTGATTCCCTTCGCTTGATTTCATTAAGGGATCCCTTTGCAGTCGAATTTGTAAAAAGTGATGCTTCATTTGAAAGTAAATTCTCAAGAAAAATAACATCATTATGACTTGAATTTACAAGATCTGTTTTCTTCTCACTAAAGAGATTGGATGAAACAACTTTCTTTTTACGATAAACTGTCAATCCAACACACCACGCACCAATGTACAGTATCTTAAAGTCCCTGACCCCCCTTCAGGTCCCTTCAAGATTTTTGCTTTAGGATTTGCCTTCATGGTAGCAGCTTCATCCTTTATCTTAACGTTTTCGTTTTTCCTTAATTTAGGAAAAAGTTGTTTCAAAATGACAGTTAATTCAGCTCTACTTATTCGGCAAGCAGGCACACTGCGTCCACAATCTTCTTCAAAGTTCCGAAAGATGACTTCACCCGTCTCATCTTCATAAAATCATCTTGCGATCCTATATAAGAAGCAGGATAAAACAATAATCAGACTGTCAGAGCAAGCACTGACGACGATCCCTTGCAATTTTGTTATTTTACCCAAAGTGTGCAGTAGAGGCAACATATATTTTCCAATTTTGTATCAATATATCTTAATGATATTGTAGTTTTGAATAACATATAGGCCTAAGCACATGGGCACATGGGCAGAAAACCCTATGTCGGAAGGAGCTCTGAGCACGGGGGCAGAAAATGAAATGAGGGCACTTGTTTGACATTAATTGAGAGACACTTATTATTTTGGAAAAAAAAAAGGGGGAGGGAACGTTCCTCCTTTCTTCCTGTTCCTATACACATATGGTTTAAGAATATATATATGTATATATAGGTGAGATTTCCCCCCCACTTTTTTTTTTAATGACAGATTTGTTGTACCTTAACGTGAATTTATAATTCAACCCTGCCCACCCTCCCCTCTACTTCTGACTCTTCCCCTACTTTCCGAGGGAAAATCCTGCTATGTGTTATAGAATTAGGAGTCAGGACCAATGTTGGCAATTGCCCATTGGGCGAATAGATAAAAGGCCTAGGCCTATTTTAAAATATTATTAGAGACCATTCCCTTCCCACCACGGCTCCCACGGCACATGGAAAATATCACTTTTTAATTCTTTCAAATAAGTACTAAATGTATGTTACATCTTTTGAGTACTATGTGTATTTCTATTTGTTTTCAAACTTCAAAAATGACTTAATTTCTTAAAACTTTCAAAAGGGCACCTCCTGTCCCGGTCCACCCTCAACTTTCAAATGGGCACCTCCTCCCCACCTTCGCCCCTAAGTCTGTGACAAGGGGAAGTGTCCCACCTTGCCCCAGTGATCCTGGTATCATTGCCTATATAGCAAAGGCTAAGTCTTTAGGCCCATCAAAAGAAGGTGTGTAAAATAAAATGCATGCTCTAAAAATCATTTTGAAAAAGAGAAGTACAAATATCTACAAGAGAAAACAAATTCAAAATTACAATTTCCAACATTTTGGTTTGCAAAGTCATACATAATTTCCTGACAGTCAAGTTTGCGGAAATATAACAAAGCATACATCAAGGATAATGTCATTACGAAGTCACAATTCATATTTACAAAAAGGCTTAGTCAATTATAAGTATAGAGCCCACCAAAAAGAGATAAATATGTTGTTCCTTTCCGTCCCTTGCTATCATAATGCATGACATTGTTCAATCATATGTTGAGCCCACAAAAAAAAGATATATAGAATGGGCCTTCATTTCTGTATTGGTAACATATATGAGCCTAGTATTCAAAAAATAATTTGAATTGGTGTGTGCAGTAAGCAACACCAACAATTGTAGGCTGTATCTACTAATTTAGTTAACAAGAAAGTCGAGTGTTACAATTTATTTTAGACAAATATATCTTAAAGTTCATACATACTAACTAACAGTAAACAACAGAAAAATTTACCAGTTGACAATTGCTCCTAAAGAATCCATTGCTCTCTTCGAGTTTATATACACATTTCAAAGCTTGTCTTTGAATTGTCAACTTTCGACCAATCGGATTGAATTTCGCTTGTGTTCATTATGTCATCGTAATCCCCAGTTCGTTCTTGTCAAATAATACTGAAGTGCTGCTTCTTTATAACGTCATCCGACGTTGGTAATTGGGAAGAAAATTCATTGCTTGTACATCTAATCGGAAAAAAACTAACAAATACCATGGCTTATAAACGAAGAAGGGAGTCTCCAGCAAATGTAAATAGAGTAAAAATGTGTAATTAAGATTCATGAGTGGTCAAAAAAACGAATTTTCATATACGGTTAAAAAGTCGCATTAAAAAGAGACCTACCTTTCTTTATATATGTAGTAAGTATTTATGTCGCCATAACACTAGGAACACTTATGCATGAAATTAGGAAGTGCACGAAATTAGGGGGTGCAACGAAAATTTGGGGGTGCAACGAAATTAGAGGGTGCACATAATTAGGGGTGCACGTAATTAGGGGTGCACGGAATTTGGGGTGCATTAGAAATTTGGGGTACATTGCACAAAATTAGGTTCAGTTACTATACTAGTACTATTTATTTGCCTATGTGACCTTGATCATCCCTTGTGGTTGTATATACTGTAAAGTTGTGCGTGTTGCCCTTGTGGTTGTATTATACTGTACACTTGTGCGTGTTGTAGATTGTACTAGAACTATTAGAGAACATGATTTTATGAAAAAGTTATACTTGTCTGTGATATTTATAGATTTTGTTACATAGTGTCAGAAGTGAAACCATTCAAATTCAATATGTCAGAATTAAGAGAGAGACTTCCAGGCCCAGTGATTTTGGATGGAAATATTGCAGCCAATTGGCGGAGGTTCAAGCAGCAGTTTGATATTTATATGGAAGCAAATGAGTTGTATGGGAAGAGTGATAAGGTCAAAATCAGTTTGTTCCTTTCAGCAGCAGGACCAGAAGCTATAGACATTTAAAACACTTTTGACTTAACTGATGTCAATACTGTCAAACTTGCTGACATACTTTCAAAAAAAATGTCACATATGAACGATACATTTTTAATAGCAGAAACTAACAAGAATCGGAACCCATTGAGCGGTATGTTACAGAGTTGAGAAATCTTTCAAAAGACTGTGAGTTTAGTGAGTTGAAGGATAGTCTTATAAGAGACAGGATAGTATGTGGTATTCAATCTGATGATTTGAGGGGAAAATTGTTACGAGTGTCCAAATTAGACTTAAAAACTGCAATTGAAATATGTCGTGCGCATAAGACTAGCCAGGCACAACTGCAGCATATGACAGGTGACAATCACAATATTCATTCCCTAAAGACACGCCCTCTAAACTGAAAATCAAATTTTTCCAAAAAAAGCTCCAGAAAGTCCTAAAGTTCATACACTCAGAACATCCCAAAATGGCAAGGCAAAGACTACAAAACTGAATGTGGATTTTGTGGGTATGGCCACAGCTTTGACCATCCAACAAGATGTCCAGCATACAATAAACAGTGTAACATTTGTGGGAAACTGAATCACTTCGCAAGGAAATGCAGAAATGAAAACAAACGTATTAGCACCGTGAGCGATAGGCCTACTAGCAACAGGAAAATTGACTTGAATGTTACATCTGACACTGACAGTGAAGATAAAGGTACTCACACTTACTTTATGGATGCAGTGAGTATCGGCGCAGTTGGCAAAACAAGAAAAAAGTCTACAAAAGGTATGGTAGTGCTCAAAGTACAAGGAAAAGAAGTCCAAATGAAAGCAGACACTGGAGCAGAAGTCAATGTCATTCCATACTCCATATATAAGAAACTTTCAACAAAACCACTAAAGAAACTGAAATGTAAACTTTCAGGCTGGTTAGGTTCCCAGATACAACCACAGGGAAAAGTAACCCTTAACTCCCAGCACAAAGAGAAGCATATTAAAATAGAGTTTGTAGTGGTGAACCGTGAATTTTTACCACTACTAGGTTGTGATGCTTGTGAAGACTTTAAGATTGTCAAGTTTGTAAGGGCAGTGAAAACTCCCTTGTCAACCACCTCACAGGGTAAGGAAGTTACTAACGCAACTATAGCTATTACCCTTAATAAAATACCTGAAAGCAACAGACATACTAGTGATCCCAGCAAAAGTCCTGCACACAAAACGTGGGCCAAAGCAAAGAATGACCCAATTATTAAAGAATTTTTGGATAGGTTCAAAGGTTAGGTTCCATGAATGGAACAGTCCATTTAAAACTAGATGAGACTGTTTGTCCAGTAGTTCACCCCCCAAGAAAATTGCCAGTGGCCTTGAGGAAAGCAGTAAAAGAAAAATTAGACCAAATGGTACCAAAGTCATAACAAAAACTGATTGGGTAAAGTCCATGGTTGTAGTGGATAAGAAGAAACAACAAAAAAATGATAATCATGCAGAAATTACCCCTGATGACCTATGTATATGCATAGACCCCAAAGATTTGAACAAGGCGTTAAAACAGCCATATTATCCGATGACAACAATTGAGGAACTTTCCTCAAATCTGAGTGGTGCCAAAATCTTTTCAGTGTCAGATGCCCAAAGTGGTTTTTGGCTAATTTTGGCGAGTTTAGTTCAAAATTGACCACTTTCAACACACCCTGGGGCCGATATAGATTCTTGCGAATGCCATTCGGCATATCCCCAGCCCCAGAGATTTACCAGAGACACAAGCATGAAATTTTGCGGGGTATGCATGGAGTGGAGGTGAGGTGATTATGGATGATTTATGTGTGTGGGGTGAAGATGAAGAGCAACATGATGATAACCTATAAAAAGTATTGCGAAGGCTTCGAGAAGAGAATGTGACATTGAACCTAAATAAGGTAAGGCTGCACATTAAAAATGTTGCATATATTGGGCATGTGTTAACTCCTGAGGGACTCAAACCCGACCCACAAAAGGTTAAAGCCATAGTAGATATGCCTCCACCTTGTGATAAAACTGGGGTTCAAAGGTATTTAGGCATGATCAATTATTTGAGTAAGTTCTTGCCTGATCGTTCACAAATCGATGAGCCGATTAGACTCCTCACCAAAAGTGGTGTAGAATATGTCTGGGGAGAACACCAGCAAAATGCGATGAACAGGTTAAAGGAACTGGTTGTCCAAGCTCCTGTCTTAGCTTACTTTGACGACAACAACAAAGAGGTTGTTTTGTCAGTTGATGCAAGCTCATATGGCTTAGGGGTACAAGTTAGCCAAGAAGGACACTTAATTGCTTATGTATCAAAAACTCTTTCTAACTATCAACGAAATTATGCCCAGATTGAGAAGAAACTGATAGCTCTTCAGTTTGGTGCAGAGCGGTTTCATACATACTGTACCTCTATGGTAGGTCTGTCCAAGTGGAGACTGATCACAAACCCCTAGAGGCCATCTTAAAAAAAAACCTTAATGAAGCACCTCCACGGTTACAGCGTATTTTATTACGACTCCAAAAGTATGATCTCAGGATTAGATATAAAAGAGGCAAGGAAATGTATGTAGCAGATACATTAAGTAGGGCACAACTACCAGAAATCCTAGATAATGATAGTGAAATTAGCATCAACCTAATATCTCATTCACAGATAGAGGCGTCCTCCTTAGAGAAAATAAGAGAGGTTACCAACAGAGATCTAACATGTCAGGCCCTAATTAGAATAATATCAGACAATAAGAGTAAAATCAAGGGTGAACACAGAGAGTACTGGACAATTCGAGAAACTCTAAGTGTAGTAGACAGCATTATTTTCAAGAATGGCCGTATTGTCGTACCAAAAGAACTACGCTCCCAGATTCTAAATGAAATTCATTCAGTACATTCAGAGCAGGAAAAGTCTTTGCGATTGGTAAGAGATTATGTCTACTGGCCAGGTATGACATCACAATCAAAGACAAGGTAGAATCATGTGATGTTTGTAAAACATACCGTAGAAAACAGAGTAAAGAGCCACTGATGCCACATGAGGTCCCTGAGGGGCCTTGGAAAAAGGTTGGTGTAGACCTTTTTTCTTTTCAGGGTAAAGATTATGTAATCCTTGCTGACTACTATTCAAAGTTTTTCAAAGTAAGTAACCTCCAAATCCCTACTGCCACTTGTGTGATTGACAAATGCAAACAGCATTTTGCTTGTCATGGAATCCCAGATGTTGTTATGTCTGACAATGGCCCCCAGTTTTCTTGCTTTGAATTTTGCAAATTTGCTAAACACTGGAAGTTTACTTACAAGACTAGAAGCCCAGAATATTCTCAATCAAATGGTATGGTGGAACGTGCCATACAAAAACTTGTGAGGGAATTTAAAAAAAGGCTGTGAAAGATCAAGGGGACCCATATCTCGCCCTTTAAACCTCAGGAATACACCAATTGATGTCACAGGCTCTCCTTCGCAATTGTTAATGAGCTGCCGACCAGATCCATTCTCACAGTTTCTGATATTTTGTTGAAACCAAAGAGTATTGACCCAGAAAAAGTGATTCCTGTCTTATACAAAAGACAAATGAAAGGTAAATTGTGCTACGACAAAAATGCACACCCTCAAAGTGACACAAACATGTGGAAGCTGTAAAAGCTTCCCAATTTCGATGGTGGAGCACCATTAATATGTGGTCGAGGGAAAAACTATACCGTTGAACCCTTGTCACTGATCAGCTGAAGACCGAGTGTGAATGTCATGACCAATATATCAAATTTAATTTATTTTCAGCAAGAAAATGATGAAAAACCCCTGAACCATTCTAAGGACCCCTTATTTGCTTATCACATTATTTAGACTGTCTCATTGAAGTTTCGGATTCATGATAAACGTATTCTCCCAAATTTGGGTTCTAAATATCTTGATCAAAGAGTTTTGTGGCAGCAAAAATACAAGGGTCACCAGAAATTTTCAGACCGATAAAAGTTGGAAATTTTTTTTTTTGGGGAAGGGGTGTGGGGAGATTGCCCCTAAAGCTATAATGCTGTCGTACATGCTTTCGAAATACGTCAATCGAAAAGTACCCCTGATATCCTGTGTACCCACCCCTCCCCCTTCTTTCCTCAGATTCACATATCTTCCGCCACCCCTGCCTACCAGGGCTTCGCCCATGGACTCCACAAATTCACCCGATTTTTCTCAATTTGTATAGGAAATGTATTTCTACTCTGCTGCTCTGCCTACTTAGAAGTGGTAACCCTAATATACGAGTATATTTTAACATGAGAATTTAAAATTGTCTTCTTCTCATCAAGTACACATTGTGAAACTTTGTGTTGATTTTAAGCGAGTTTGGGGTATCAAAAACAAGAAATCTTCAGACCAGAGCTTCACCCATGAACCCCACAATTATGCCCGAATTGTCTCCCTTTTCAGGGAAAATTCCCAGGCTCTTACCTGTTTATAAAGGCAGTAGCGTATTTATATAAGGGATAGGGGGAAGGGGGCTATTGGGGCATAGTAAATTCCGTAGGCCCCTTCCCCATGTTTTTTTAATATATGTTTTTTTTATGAAAACCATCAATATAATTCAGTGAAATATGAAACAGAAATTATAGATGTTGGCATTTTTCATTCGTGTCGACTGAATTATTGTTAATGTTGTATCAAAAATCCTTAGTTTTGGATTGAACAACCTTCAATTTTGGACCAAAATTCTCCAATTTGCGGTCAAAAATCGTTCAATTTTGCATTTCAAGATCTGCACCTTCAAGTATTTGCCACAACTCCATTCCTGTTTTTATCCATACCATAGTATGAAGGATAAGGTGACACGCTAGCCAGCTGACCGGCCTTTGTACATGTCGTAAACATGATCCCACATTTAAATGACTGAGATCCTAATGGGAGTTATGATTACATAACGTTACACATGCCGCCATTTTGGAAAGGAATGACCTTGGGTGGTCTCTAAGTGGCAAGTCCCGTTGACTAAAGAACAGATCTTGGAATGTGATCAAAAATCTTAAATTTGAAGTCAAAAATCTTCAGTTTTGTTTGGACTACAAATCTTCAATTCTTCGACCAAAAGTTACAATTGAGGGTCAACCATATTGAAGTTTGGACCAAAACCTACAACTTGGGATCCGCAAAAATCTTTAATTTTGTACCAAGTGTCGTTCCAAAATTTTCCTGTAGGCGGTGTGTTTCAAAACATCATAAGTTATGTTTTTAAATAAAATAAAATTTGAATTATGTCGGAAATTGTGTGCGTGTGTGTGTGTTTGGGGGGGGGGGGGGGTCACCTGCCCACATGAAATTAAGGTCCTGGTTTTGATAATCCAAATCGTGTTTCTCAGATGAATATTTCGTCACAGTCCAAGTGTCATCGCTCTTCAGTTTTCCCAACGGATTGACCTGTTGAATGCCTGACAGCCTGATCCATTTACACCTGCATATGCCAATGCGTATAGCCGGATAGCCAATGTGTATAGCCAACAGGCCAATGCGTATAGCCAATGCGTATATAACCAATGCGTATAGCCAATATAGCCAATGTGCATAGTATTTTTATTTTATTTTATCTCAACTTGCTATAGTGCAGATGACTCACAGGGCGTAATAAAAATACCCCTTCTTGAGTTTCGTCCGTGGCACTATTGATGGCGTCCATGTCCCTACCAACTGTATTTGCCCCATTCCAGGGTCATAAATCCTGGGGGTATTTAACATAATAGGTTTTGAAGAAAAAACAGTGTTGGTGAACACTGTCTGACTGTTGGGCAAAATATATGCATAATTAATTAAAGTAAGGCATTAAAATTTTAAATGGTGGGTCTGCAACCAATGAGTTCACAACTGGTTATCAAAGGCCGTGGGACATTCAACCTTGCTATGCTATGCTAAATGCTGTAAAATGGTCAATTGTTAATCCATCTTGATGGAACGTTCTACTGCATATTTTCTTCCAATTAAAGCTCAAGGTATTGCTAAATGTCAGGGTGGTAGGAAGCTTTTGAAAAGTGTGTGTGTGTGTGTGTGAGAGAGGGGGGGGGGTGCTTTTCCAAGTCATATGCAAAAGTCCGCCTCTGTTTGTAGACAATAAAGTGGCCTGGAAGGGCACTTTATTTATTTTTAAAGGCACTTTTCCAATGGGACCACATTCCCCCGTACATGGGATGGCAAAAATCGCCATTTCCCTACTATTGGGTCAGTAATTAAGGAGAATTTCTGAGATTATATGCTATCAACAAATTAATTTAGCATTAATCACGGAAAATTGTAAGGTGCATACACGGCAACTAATTCTTGTAAGCGTGTGTGCACTTACACTGAGGTATATGAGGATATATTGATGCTACCAACTTTCCAGGCTACCGTATAATATATGGCAAAACCGATGTAATGAACGTGGGCAGCGGACCGATTGGTTTAATCCTTAAAATGGGCTTTCAGACAAAAGATTTGAAAAAATGGGAAAGAAAGAACGGTTAAAGGTGAACTAGTTTCCATATTTCAGGGTGTCTTTTTGGTTAATTTTCAAATCTTCATTTACCTGTTTTACCTCCCTAAGTGAACAAATTGTATTGTTTATGAATCTCAGAAAACTTTACTTCGTATAAATAATTGTGTTAGAGAAGTTTTGAGGCGCTATAAAAGGATCGAAAAACATTTGTGAGTCTCTGGAAAATTGTGTCCTCACTTTTCGGTGTAGTACCCCTTTAATATAATTGAACAAGATTACATGTGGTCACGATGCAGATGTCAAATGTCAATGAATGCAGGAGAGACGCGGGGAAATTTTGAATATTTGTTATTCTGGATTTAATCAATGCACTTTGAAGACGTCTGAAGCTTGCTGTCTATTAGGAGGGAAAATCAACCTCTTCGGAAAAGGTAATTAATGCTTAAATAATTTGTTATTATATCATAATCTAAGAAAGAATGAGTTACCATGTTTATTCATTGTGACTTACATGTGCTTTCCCTGGAATATACCTAAAAAAAGTGAAATACAATTGAAATGTGTTTTGTTATCATAATTCTGAGTATAAGGCCTAATTAACGTTTATTGACAAATATCTTTGATTGTACTAATACAGCCTTTGATTCCCTCGGTTGCAGAGCTTTTGTTTCCCTAACTGTATTTTGAAATTCGTAGATTAATAACAAGAATACAGTAGGCTATAAGGCAGAGCCGTAGCTAGCGGAGGGGGGGGGGGGGGGGCATGGGGAAAATACCCTAGATTTTTAGCCGATTGTGAATTATACACGTAAGGTATATGCATAACATGGGTACCATAAGGCATTTTGCTCCCCCCCCCCTCACCCAGATCTACCATACCCATGTTTCTCATATTTTGCCCTCTATAAAGTTTGTGCTATAAGGACAACATCCGGTAAATTTACCGATGCAGTTTTGTACAAAGTTGCATACTTTTTGCCTTAGACCTATACACTGTCAATCAGATCAAACTGAAAACCCATATTCTCCATAAAGCGATTTAACACTGTGATTTTAACTTACATAAATTACCCATATACTCCATCAAGCTATTTAACACTGATTTTAACCTTAAATTACCCATATTCTCCATCAAGCTTATTTAACACTGATTTTAACCTTAAATTACCCCTATTCTCCATCAACCGATTTAACACCTGTGATTTTAACCTTTTCCATTTTTTCAGAGACGTTTTGCTGTCTGTTAGGCGGGACAATGTCAACGAATGCAACAAAGTGAGTTTAAAAAGCAAAAGGACGCGAAATTTGGATCATTTGTTATTCCGGATTTGTTCATGGCACGATCGGAGACAGCTTAGCTGCATGCAGTCAGGCTGGGGCAATGTCAATACATGCAGGAAATGAATTTTATATAGCAAAGGACGCGAGAATTTTTGAATATTTTTTTTATTTTGGATGATCATGGTTCTTCGGAGACAGTCTGCAGGGCAACCAGGCTGGGAAAATCAACCTCTTTTGGAAAGGTAATGCCTTTTTTATTTTTTTATATATACATATAATAGCATGATCTAAGAAATAATGATTTATTATGTTTATCAATGGTTTTTATAAAAGAAATTTGAAAAATATGTAGGCCTAAGTGTTATTTTTCTAAAAACCATTGGATATATTAGAAAAGTATACAGAATCTAGTACTATAATTTACCACCTGAAGAAAGTTTGAGCAAAAATAAATTTCTTCAAAATACCTTAACAATTGTTGACAATGTGAGGAAGAGAGTGCCAACATTATACAGTTCACTTATTACACCAGTCATTTTTAGCTTGATTCGAAGAATAGTAGAGCTATCCTACTACCTCCTGCGTCGGCGTGGGCGTCCGGTAAAGTTTTGGTTAAAGTTTTGGTTTAAAGTTTTCATAACTTAAGTTATGAATGGTGTACATTCATGTTACTTGGCATATGGGTAGACAACATGGGTACTGATCAAATGAGCATGATTAGAGGGTTGTGTGTGCATAATAATTAGCTTATTTGCATAACAATGAAAATGTTTTTCATGTTTTGGTTAAAGTTTTTGGTTAGAAGTTTTTTGTTCAAGTTTTCATAACTTATGAATGGTGTACATTCATGTGACTAGGCATAGGGTAGAGGACATGGGTACTGTTCAAATAAGCATGATTGGGGGGTTGTGTGTGCATACTAATTAGCTTATTTGCATAACAATGAAACTATTTGTATCTATGATATATCTTTGATTTAAGTGAGAGTGGGGATTTTGTTTGCACAGATGATCATATATGTGAAGAGCATTGTTTACACTTAATGGTAACTTGATGAAATGTGCATGTTAATTAGGTTGTTTGCATAACAATAGACTTTCGCATAAAATATCTAACCTTAGATAATAACTTGGTACTTGTTACAGGGATACAGAACATGGGTACTGTTCAAATGAACATAATTTGGGGTTGTGTGTGCATACTAATTAGCCTATTTGCATAACAATGAACATATTTGTCAAATTAAAGTTTTGGTTGAAAGTTTTTGGTTAAAGTTTTCATAACTTATGTTATGAATAGTGTACATTCATGTAACTTGGCATATGGGAACTGTTCAAGTGAGCATGGTTAGGGGTTGTGTGCATACTAATTAGCTTATTTGCATAACACTGAAAATATTTGTATCTGTGATATCTCTTAAATTAAAGTGGATGTGGGGATTTTGTTTGCACAAATGAGCATATATGTGAAGAGCATTGTCTACACTTAATGCTGAGGTGAAATGTGCGTTTTAATTAGGTTTCTTGCATAACAATAGACTTTCGTACAAAATGTTTAACATTTATGAGCGCATAACTTAAGTTATGAATGGTGTACATTCATGTAACGTGGCACATGGGTAGAGGACATGGGTACTGTTCAAATAAGCATGATTTAGGGTTGTATGTGCATATCAATTAGGCTATTTGCATAACAATAGACTTTCGTTCAAAATGTTTAACATTCATTAGCATATAACTTAAGTTATGAATGGTGTACATTCATGTAACGTGGCACATGGGTTAATGACATGGGTACTGTTCAAATAAGCATGATTGAGGGTTGCGTGTGCATACTAATTGACTTATTTGCATAACAATACAAATATTTGTATCTATGATATCTCTTAAATTAAAGTGGGAGTGTAGATTTGTTTTACACAAATGATCATATATGTGAAGAGCATTGTCTACACTCAATGGTGAGGTATAGTGTGCATATTAATTAGGTTATTTGCATAACAATAGACTTGGGTACAAAAATTTTAACCTGAGATAATAACTTGCTATTTGGTTCAGTGGTAGAGGGCATTGGTACTATTCATTTGAGCATAATTGGGGGATTGTGTGTGCATAATAATTAGCCTATTTGCATAGCAATGAAAATATTTGTATATGTTGTATCTCTTGAATTAAAGTGGGTATGATGATTTTGCTTAAACAAATGATCATACAGTATATGTGAAGAGCATTGTTCACACTTATTGGTGAGGTATAGTGTGCATTTGCTGCAATATGTTTGACCAGAGATCAAAAATATATGGCTTATGGCTTACTAACTTCACATTTCTAGTTTTGTTATGATATTGACATTCCTGACATGAATAGAAATCAAAATGTTTGTCTTCTCATGAACAAAGAAGCAAATAAAAGTGTCCTCGCTTCTAAAGAATGTTCAATTAGGGGTTTGGGAAATATAAACAATAAGCAGAATGTGGGGTAGAAGATGACATGATGATAAAGTAGCTGAAGAAATTAAGATGAGGTCATGTGGGACAGGGTGGAATTGTATGTTATGGCAGGGTGCGGTGGGATGTTGGTCATGATATGTTGGCATGTTAGACATGGTGGATTGGCATGTAGAACAGGGTGGGTTGGCATGTGGAACAGGATGAGTTGGCATGTGGAACAGGGTGGGTCGACATGTGGGACAGGGCGGAATGACATGTGGTGGGATGTCATCTGGATTTTAGTTGTGATGGCATATGGGTCTTGCAAGTGGTGGAATGACATACAGTATCTGGTTTTCAGGTGTGATTGCATGGAGTATAGACGTGGGATGACATTTGGGACAGGTTGGGATGGAATGTGGGACAGTCTGGAATATGCATTATTATAGCGGTGAGGGGATTTGTATCGTTTCCAATGTCTAGTTTGTCATACCTTAAGCAATATTGTTTCGCATAATTTTGCTTTAATGTTATTGTACATTTTTTATGCTGCTTGACTTTGCTTGACACACATATTTTCTTAAATTGGAAGTTGTATTACAATCCAAGATGTAGTTCTGGGAATGTGTAGGGGCTTAAGGAGGGTGCAGGTTGGAAAGGGGGTTGGATGGCATTCTTTCATTGACATTGACAAGTCAGGGCCTCTCCTTTCTTTGTTATTCAATTGATAGAACTAAAAGAGGTGTTGTAGTTATAAAGACTGCTAGGTTTTACATGTTTTCTTAGTTACTTTAATTTTTTGTCTTAAAATATCTTGGAATATCTTAAAATATCTTGAAATATTTTGAAGCTTGTAGTGCAAATGAAAATGTAAGTGCATCTTTCAAAGCTCAAGTAATTTGAAATCATCTGCCCCTGCTACCCTATTTCTGTATATACTTCCCTCTATAAGCCCATTCTCTACACAAGCTTTGAATAGTCAAGCATACTGTCCTTCCGACAGTCCTAGTTTTTTTTTTTATATATATAAAGAAGCCTTTGAAGGAAAAATGGTGAAGAAAGCATTCAAAAATCTGATTCCGTTAAGGAAATTTGTTAATTTAAAGTTTGGTATCATTTAGAAACGACTGATATCAGACTTGCTGTGACATCACAGCCTCAGATTCCTCAAAGTCTTTATGTATTCTATCATATTTTGTCATGCGATTTTGTGGCTTAAAAACCATTGTATATGTAAGGAAAGTAGTAAAACAGAATCTTGAAAGGGTAGTTATAATTTAACACCTGAACAAAGTTCGAGGAAAAATAATTCAAATAGTAAAAACGTTTAATCAATTTTCTTTAAAACACATTAACAATTGTTGATAATGTGAGGATAAGGACCCCAACCTTCTATAAAACAAAACTTAGTTTAATGACGGCTCCACAGCTGCAGGCCGTGCTACAAATTCACAACAAAGAGATACAAGCACAAATGAACGAGGAACAAGCACGGACAAACCCTCTATAGCAGACTTACAACACCAATCATTTCTACATAGATAAAACAGAGCCTTCAACTTGAATATCTCCTTAACCGAATAAGATATTGAAGTAGTTTCTTCACCATTTTGTTTCTCTTCACTTCCTCTTTCATGTAAAATAAACTTGCTTGACAACTGAACTAATCCTTTAAAGTCCGGTCTATATACACACAGTAAAAGTATATGGGAAGAAGGGTGCATTATGGAAACATGCATCAAATTAAATGAATTTAAATTCAAAATCTTTAATTTTAAAGAAGTGAGCCCTTCGAATTACTTCCTGACTGTTTCTCTGCCTCTACCTGCCCACAAAAAAAAAGTATTGATTAAAGATCTATGGACAGGTGTCATATAACAACAACATCAACCATGAAAATAGCCAAAAAAAGTAACATATTTGGTTAAAAAAGCGACCATTTTACTGCTGCATTTTTAATTTTCAGGCCTTATTATGATAAGTTCTCTTATCCGGCTCCCCTGCCCCTCTCTGCCCCACTTGCAACATCGATCTCTCCATCAAGCATATATTCTTAACCTGTCCCCTCTACCAGAACTCCAGATCTCTTCTCTCCTCACTCTCCTCAATCTCCGACCGATTAGAAAACAATTCTTCCTCAAACATCATCAACTTCCTCCGCAACAACAACCTCTTCCACCACATATAATCTCCTCCCCTTCTACACCTAACCTTATACACCACTTTTTGTTTTCACCTAATTTTTCTCCCATATTCAGCTTTTCCCCTTTATCTCCCTTACATCTCCTCACTATCCTTACTCTTACACCATTATTTATTTACACCCTCTTGGCACATTTGACTCTGACTGTCGCGGTGCCGTTAAACATCAACAAACCAAACCAAACCTTATAATAAATTATGCAAATCGATAGAAATTGAGACATAGTATCAAGTTAACCTATTGTTTTTAATCCTCCAACAACGTTTTAAATCTCCATCATACCTTTATTAAAATTTAGCAGGAGAAAATAGTCTTGATTTTCAGTGACTGACATTTTGGAGAGAAAGCATAACTTTAAAGATATTCAGCATTCTTATATACATCAAAATTTTGCATATATTTAATTATATTTTATTTTTGCATATATTTTAATTAGCCATGTATCGGAAACTACGGGTGCTTTTGACTTAATCAAAAGACATTCTGTTCAGCATTTAAGGATCTTTGTGGTGAATACAACATCTCTATCTGTTCATATACACCATCTAAATCAGGTATTTGTTCTATAACACATCATGCTAAGATCCAACATGCTATTATTCATAGTTTTTATCATTAGTATTTTTGCTGTTGAAAATCTTCGTAGCTTCTTTAATATGGAATGTAGAATGCAATGACATGTCGGTCATCAGGTCATAGATGGTGGGATGGCATGTGGATCACAGGTGGGGTGGCATGCGGATCATAGGTGGGATGGCATGTGTATATCATAGGTGGAGTGGCATGTGGATCATAGGTGGGATGGCATGTGGGTCATAGGTGGGGTGGCATATGGGTCATAGGTAAGATGGCACTCGGTCATAGGTAGGTGGTATGTGGGTCATAGGTGGAATGGCATATGGGACGTAGCTGAGATGGCATGTGGGTAATAGGCGGAATGGCATATGAGGCGTAGCTGAGATGACACGTAGGTCATAGATGGGATGGTATGTGCGTCATAGATGGGATGGCATATGGATACAGTTCGGGGGGACGGTATTGGACAAAGGGTGGGTTTGTGTATAAGAAATTGGGTGAGATAGAATGTGGAACATACGGTAGAATGGCATATGGTACATATAATGTGATGGCACACATGATACATCACATTGGACACGTGATGGGAGGGAGAGTTGGGTGGTCTATATGGTTCATAAGATGGAATGGCATATGGGGCATAGGGTGGGACGTCATATGGGAATTGATTGGGATGACAGGTAAAGAGTGGGATTGCGTATAAAGGAATATCATATGGGACATCGATTATACGACATGGTGGTTGGGATATGGGAATGTCATATGATGGGATGGCATGTGTGAAATGGGGATTGTGGAATGTCATTTGGAATAGTGGTATGGATAATGATGGCGTACACTTGCATGCGACAATGGATGAGATAAACAGGTATGGCCTATGGGAAATGGGATGATGGACATCGCAAGTGTTGCATGGCACCGCATTGGCATATGGATGGGAAATGGAAATGGATGGGATGGAATGCGAGGCACAGTATTGCATGGCATATGGGAAATGAATGAGATGGAATGCGAGGCACAGTATTGTATGGCATATGGGAAATGGATGAGATGGAATGCAAGGCAAGTATTGCATGGCATATGGGAAATGGATGGGATGGAATATGAGGCACAGTATTTTATGGCATATGGGAAATGGATGAGATGGAATGTGATGCACAGTATTGTATGGCATATGGGAAATGGATGAGATGGAATGCAAGGCACAGTAATTGTATGGCATATGGGGCATAAGGTGGGTTGGGTGTTACATAGATTTGAATCACGTATACGCGCATAGGAAGCGACGACATGTGTCACGTATGGTGGCTGCGTCGATGATGAATGTGAAATGGGCTGAGATGGGAAATAGGAAATAATAAAAGTGGGGGATGCATGATAATGGATAGAGGGTTGGGTTGCTATACGAAAAATGGTCGAGTATAACGTGGGACAGGGTGGGATGGTATAGTGGGTGTAATGGCGAACGTGTATAAGACATAAAGTTTGCTGTCATATGGGACATAATTTGGGGTGGCGTATGGGACAAGGGTGGTATGACTTATGGCGCATAGCATGGAATAGCATATAAGGCATGAGGTGAGATGGATGGCATACAGTACATAGGTTGAAATGCCATGTGAAGCATACTGGCATGTGGGACATGTATGTTGAGCATAAATGGCAGATAAAAATATTGGATAGAGGATGGGATTAAAAGAGAAAGGGTGGGATATCATGTGGAACATAAGGTGGGTTGGCATAAGAGACGTGGGGTGGCATAAAGGGGATAGTGCGCGTACGACATGGATGGCATATGGCACATAAGTTAAAATTTTACATGGAGCATGTGGGTCGTATGCTGCGATGGAAAATATTGGATCAAGGGTGGAATTGATTATACGACATCGGGTGGTATATCATATGGGACATATAATGTGGAATGTCATATGATGGGACAAGGGTGAAATGCCACATTGTGGAATGTCATTTGGAACAGTGATATGTATATGATAATGAGTTTGGCGTACACTTATGCGACATAGCGTATATGGGGCATGTGTTGGGATGGGACATAGAGGTGTGTTGTCATATGGGACATAGGGTGTATTAGGGGCATATGGTGGGGATAGTATTATAGTAGGATGGTATGTGAGACAAAAAGGGTGGGATGGAACATACTTGATAGAGATGGGATTGCGTATAAGAAAGAGTTAGATACCATTTTGGACATTGGATATGGGATAGGGTGGCATGTGTAGTATATATATATATAGAGAGAGGGAGCGATGGCGTACAAACAAAGGATGGGTTGTGTGAAAGTATAACACTGGATAGTATATGGGCATAAGATGAGATAAAGAGCTGGGTGGTACATAGTTGGAATGGCGTGTGGGGCATAGGGTGCGATGGAATGTGTTTGGGACATACGAATGGAAGGTATTGCATAAGGGTGATATTGCGTATAAAAAATAGGCCTAGTTTGAAATATTAAATGTGATATTGGGTGGATTGACATATGGAATTAGGTGATATGCATAGGATAGTGGGTTTGGCATTCACGTATGCGACATACAGTGGTATGTCATATGGGATATAGTTTGGTATGGGACTTATTATGAGATAGTATATGCGAAATAGAACGGGATGACATCTATGACATATGGTGGGATGGTACGTGGAACATAGGGAACATAGTGGGATGACATGTGTGAGATGGTGGATATCGCGAACATGTATAATACAGAGGATGGGTTGTAATACAAGTCATGGGTGGAATGGCATATGGGACATGGATGGGAGGGTATATGAGGCATAATATTGTATTGTAAGTACATATATCATAATACAATATGTATATTGTAAGGTGGGACATACCGGGTCGGATGTCATATGGTACATAGGCTTTAGTGACGTATGGGGCATAGGGTGCGATGACACGGGTGGCGTATTGTGGCTGCATCGATGGTGTATGCAACATGGGCTAAACTACTAAATGGGAAATAGGGTGGGATGGAAGATATTGGACATGTATGGGATTGCGTACAAATATTAAGATATAGGCAGGGGTATCATAGGACCAGGGACCTAAATAGCAGGTCCCTGATAGGACATAGAATGAATTGGCATATGGGACAGGGTGGGATGGAATAGTGGGTGTGATGGCGGACATGTCTAAAACAGAATAACCATATGGACATAGGATGGCTTATGGCATAAGGTGGGATGGAGGTTCAGATTATATATGGGACATAGGATGGGATATCATATGGGTAGGGATGCTATTTCGTATGGAGGTTATGATGGCATAGCTTGTCTCTTATGCTCTCTCTTATGATCAGTTTATTTTAAGGTATACACAGGTAAAAAAATTATATTTACCAAAAGATCTTAAAAACCTTGAATTTCAAAATTTGGAAATTTTAAATGAATGCAAAGTTGTTTCAATTCCTGTTCATTGTAGCCAGATTCTCCCATTCAAGATATTTGAGGAAAGGACCGAAAAAAGATATTCATACTCTACAAAAAATTTAAAATGCAATTAGGAAATCTTTAACATTCCATATCTCCTGAATGGAATACGATCTACTTGATCTACTTGATTTTTGTACCAAATTGGATCTAAAAGTATGCTTTTTCAAATAAAATTTTACAAAAAAACATGGAAAATTCCTTTAAGGGCGTTGATGTTGTGACTTGAGGTTGCGACTTGAGGTTGCGACTTGAGGTTGCGACTTGAGGTTGCGACTTGAGGTTGGGACTTGAGGTTGGGACTTGAGGTTGGGACTTGAGTTGGACTTGAGGTTGGGACTTCGTTGTTGGGACTTTAGGTTTTTCGACTTGAGGTTTGGGACTTCGTTGGGACTGTCGCTGCGACTTGTCGTTGCGACTGTCGTTGGGACTGAGGACTGCGACTTCGTTGCGACTCCGACTGTCGTTTGCGACTGTCGTTTGCGACTGTCGTTTGCGACTGTCGTTTGCGACTGTCGTTTGCGACTTGCGACTTTCGGCGTTTCGACTGGGTTCGCGACTGGCGTTTCGACTGGCGTTCCGACTGGCGGCCGCGACTTGGTCCGACTGGCGGGTCGACTGGCGGACCGCCGACTGGCGGGTCCGACTGGCGGGTCCGACTGGCGGTCCGACTGGCGGTCCGACTGGCGGTCCGACTGGCGTCGGGCGTTTTGCGACGGCTGCGACTGGCGTTGCGACTGGCGTTCCGACTGGCGTTTCCGACTGGCGGGTCCGACTGGCGTTCGACTGGCGTTTGCGACTCCGACTGGCGTTGCGACTGCGGTCGACTGGCGGGTCGACTGCGGGTCCGACTGGCGTTCACGACTGGCGTTTGCGACTGGCGGGTCCGACTGGCGGGTCGACTGGCGGGTCCGACTGGACTGGTCGGGTCCGACTGGCGTTTGCGACGACGGCTTTGCGACGGGTCCGACTGCGACTACTGGCGTTTGCGACTGGCGGTCGACTCCGACTGGCGGGTCCGACTGGCGGGTCCGTCGGTCCGACTGGCGGGTCCGACTGCGGGTCCGACTGGCGTCGACTGGCGGGTGCGACTGGCGTTCGCGACTGCGGGTCCGACTGGCGGGTCCGACTGGCGGGTCGACTGGCGGGTCCGACTGGCGGGTCCGACTGTCCGACTGGCGGGGTCGACTGGCGTTGCGACTGGCGGGTCCGACTGGCGGGTCGGCGGGTCCGCGACTGGCGGGTCCGACTGGCGGGTCCGACTGGCGGGTCCGACTGGCGGTCCGACTGGCGGGTCCGACTGGCGTTTGCGACTGGCGGGTCCGACTGGCGGGTCCGTCGACGACTGGCGGGTCGACTGGCGGGTCCGACTGGCGGGTCCGACTGGCGGGTCCGACTGGCGGGACTCGACTGCGGTCCGACTGGCGGTCCGACTGGCGTTTTGGTCCGACTGGTCCGACTGGCGGGTCGACTGGCGGGTCCGACTGGCGGGTGCGACTGGCGGGTGCGACTGGCGGGTGCGACTGGCGGGTCCGACTGGCGGGTCCGACTGGCGGGTCCGACTGGCGGGTCCGACTGGCGGGTCCGACTGGCGGGTCCGACTGGCGGGTCCGACTGGCGGTCCGACTCCGACTGGCGGGTCCGACTGGCCGACTGGTCCGACTGGCGGGTCCGACTGCGGGTCCGACTGGCGGGTCCGACTGGCGGTCGGGTCCGACTGGCGGGTCCGACTGGCGTCCGACTGGCGGGTCCGACGACTGGCGGGTCCGACTGGCGGGTCCGACTGGCGGGTCGACTGGCTGGCGGGTCCGGTCCGACTGGCGGTCCGACTGGCGGTCCGACTGGCGGTCCTGGCGACTGGCGGGTCCGACTGGCGGGTCCGACTGGCCGGCGGGTCCGACTGGCGGGTCCGACTGCGGGTCCGACTGGCGGGTCCGACTTGGTCCGACTGGCGGGTCCGACTCCGACTGGCGGGTCCGACTGGCGGCGGGTCCGACTGGCGGGTCCGACTGGCGTGGTCTGACAGTCCGACTGGCGGGTCCGACTGGCGGGTCCGACTGGCGGGTGGCTGGCCGGCTGGCGGGTCCGACTGGCGGGTCCGACTGGCGGGTGGCGACTGGCGGTCCGACTGGCGGGTCCGACTGGCGGGTCCGACTGGTCCGACTGGCGGGTCGACTGGGTCCGACTGGCGGGTCCGACTGGCGGGTCCGGCTCGGGTCGACTGGCGGGTCCGACTGGCGGTCCGACTGGCGGGTCCGACTGGCGGTCCGACTGGCGGTCCGACTGGCGGGTCCGACTGGCGGGTCCGGGCGGGTCCGACTGGCGGGTCCGACTGGCGGGTCCGACTGGCGGGTCCGACTGGCGGGTCCGACTGGCGGGTCCGACTGGCGGGTCCGACTGGCGGTCCGACTGGCGGGTCCGACTGGCGGGTCCGGCGGGTCCGACTGGCGGGTCCGACTGGCCGACTGGCGGGTCCGACTGGCGGGTCCGACTGGCGGTCCGACTGGCGGTCCGACTGGCGTTTCCGACTGGCGGGTCCGACTGGCGGGTCCGACTGGCGGGTCCGACTGGCGGGTCCGACTGGCGGGTCGACTGGCGGGTCCGACTGGCGGGTCCGGGCGGGTCGGGTCCGACTGGCGGTCCGGACTGGCGGGTCCGACTGGCGGGTCCGACTGGCAGGTCCGACTCCGACTGGCGGGACTCCGACTGGCGGGTCCGACCGACTGGCGGTCCGACTGGCGGGTCCGACTGGCGGGTCCGACTGGCGGGTCCGACTGGTCCGACTGGCGGGTCCGACTGGCGGGTCGACTGACTGGCAGGGTCCGACTGACTGCGGTCCGACTGGCGGGTCCGACTCCGACCTGGGTCCGACTGGCGGGTCCGACTGGCGGGTCCGACTGGCGGGTCCGGACCGACTGGCGGGTCCGACTGGCGGGTCCGACTGGCGGGTCCGACTGGCGGGTCCGACTGGCGGGTCCGACTGGCGGGTCCGACTGGCGGGTCCGACTGGCGACCCGACTGGCGGGTCCGACTGGCGGGACTGGCCGACTGGCGGGTCCGACTGGCGAGGTCCGACTGGCCCGACACTGGCGGGTCCGACTGGCCACTAGCGGGTCCGACTGGCGTTCTGCGACTGGGTTGCGACTGGCGGGTCCGACTGGCGGGTCCGACTGGCCCGGCGGGTCCGAGGCGGGTCCGACTGGCGGTCCGACTGGCGGGTCCGACTGGCGGGTCCGACTGGCGGGTCGACTGCGGTCCGACTGGCGTTTGGTCGACTGGCCGACTGGCGGGTCCGACTGGCGGTCCGACTGGGTCCGACTGGCGGGTCCGACTGGCGGGTCCGACTGGCGGAGTCCGACTGGCGTCCGACTGGCGGGTCCGACTGGCGGGTCCGACTGGCGGGTCGACTGGCGGTCCGACTGGCAGGGTCCGACTGGCGGGTCCGACTGGCGGGTCCGACTGGTCCGACTGGGCGGGTCCGACTGGCGGGTCCGACTGGCGGGTCCGACTGGCGGGTCCGACTGGCGGGTCCGACTGGCGGGTCCGACTGTCCGACTGGCGGGTCCGACTGGCGGGTCCGACTGGCGGTCCGACTGGCGGGTCCGACTGGCGGGTCGAGGCGGGTCCGACTGGCGGGTCCGACTGGCGGGTCGACTGGGGTCCGACTGGCGGGTCCGACTGGCGGGTCCGACTGGTCCGACTGGGGGTCCGACTGGCGGAGGGGCCAGAACGCGGGAGCAAAGGGGGCGCGGGCGGCGCGGGAAGCGGAGGGGAGCGCGGGGAGCGGAAGGGAGCGCGGGGAGCGGAAGGGAGCGGGAGCGTGGGAAGCGGAGAGAAGCGTGGGGAGCGGAGGGAGCACGGGAGCGGAGGAGAGCGGGGAGCGGAGGGAGCGGGGAAGCGGAGGGAGCGCAGGAGAGCCCGGGAAGCGCAGGGAAGCGCAGGGAAGCGCAGGGGAGCGCAGGGGAGCGCGGAGAGCGGAGGAGAGCCCGGAGAGCGGAGGGGAGCACAGGGCCAGCGGGGAGCGGAGGGAGCGCGTGGAGCAGGGGAGCGCGGGAGCGGAGGGGAGCGCGGGGAGCAGAGGGGAGCGGGGAGCGGAGGGAAGGAGGGGAGCGGGAGCGGGAGCGGGGGAAGGAGGGGGGAAGCGGAGGGAGCGGAGGGAGCGGAGGGAAGGAGGGAATGTGGGGAGCGGAGGGAAGCGCGGAGGGCGGAGCGGAGGGGAGCGCAGGAGAGCCCGGAGGCGCAGGGAAGCGCAGGGAGCGCAGGAGCGGGGAGCGGGAGAGCGCAGGGGCGCGGAGAGCGGAGGAGAGCGGGAGAGCGGAGGGGAGCACAGGGGAGCGCGGGGCGGGAGGGAGCGGAGCGCGGGAGCGGAGGGGAGCGCGGAGAGCAGAGGGGAGCGGGGAAGCGGAGGGAAGCACGGGGAGCGGAGGGGAGCGCGGAGAGCGGAGGGAAGCGCGGGGAGCGGAAGGAAGCGCGGGAGCGGAGGGGAGGCGGAGGGGAGCGAGGAGCGGAGGGGAGCGGAGCTGAGCGCAGGGGAGCGCGGGAGCAGAGGGGAGCGGAGGGGAGCGCGGGAGCAGAGGGGAGCGCGGGAGCGGAGGGGAGTGCGGGAGCGGAGGGAAGGCGGAGGGAGCGGAGGGAGCGCAGGGGAGCGGAGGGAGCGGAGGGGAGCGAGGGAGGGGAGCGCGAGGAGCGCGGGGGGAGCGGAGGGGAGCGGAGGGCGGAGGGCGGAGCGGAGGGGGAGCAGAGAGGAGCGGAGGGGAGCGGAGGGGAGCGCGGGGCGCGGGGGGCAGGGAGCGGAGGGGGAGGACGGGGAGCGGAGGTGGCGCGGGGAGCGGAGGGGAGGAGCGGAGGAGCGGAGGGGAGCGGGGAGCGGAGGGGAGCAGAGGGGAGCGGAGGGAGCAGAGGGGAGCGGAGGGGAGCAGAGGGGGGCGGAGGGGAGCAGAGGAGCGGAGGGGAGCGGGGAGCGGGGCGCGGGAGCGGGAGGCGGAGGGGGCGGAGGGAGCGAGCGGAGGGGAGCGCGGGGAGCGGAGGGGAGCGCGGGAGCGGAGGAGCGCGCGGGGAGCGGAGGGGAGCGGGGAGCGGAGGGAGCGCGGCGGGAGCGGACGGGAGCGGAGGGAGCGGGAGCGGGGAGGGAGCCTTGGGAGCGGGGGAGCGGAGGGGAGCGCTGGGAGCGGAGGGGAACGCGGGAGCAGAGGGGAGCGCGGGGAGGGAGGGGAGCGGAGGGAGCGCGGGAGCGGAGGGGGCACGGGAGCGGAGGGGAGCAAAAGGGAGCATGCAGAGGGGAAGGGGAACACGCGAGCAGAGGGGGAAGGGGCGCGCCCAGCGGAGGGAAGCGCGGGGGGGGAGGAGAGCACGCGGGAGCAGAGGGGGAGCACGGGGAGCGGAGGGGAGCGCGGGGAGCGGAGGGAGAGCGCGGGCAGCGGGAGCGGGGCGAGGCGGAGGGGGAGCGTGGGGAGCGGCGGGGAGCGGAGTGGAGCGCGGGGAGCGAAACGGAGCGTGCAGAGGGGAAGGGGAACATGCGGAGCAGAGGGGGAAGGGGAACACGCGGAGCAGAGGGGGAAGGGGAGCGCCCGCAGCGGAGGGAAGCGCGCGGAGGGGAAGGAGAGCACGCGGGGAGGGGAGGAGAGCGCGCGCGAAGGGTCCGGAAGCTCGCGAAGGGCCATGGAAGCGTGCGAAGGGTGTGGTGAGCGTGCGAAGGGTTTGAGAAGCGCAAAGGGTCCGGGGACAGCGCGAAGTGCTCAAGGAGCGCACGAAGGGCCCAGGGGATCGCGCAAAGAATCCGGGAAGCGTGCGTAGGGTTCAATAAGCATGCAGAGACTAGGGAGCGCTCGCAGGGTCCAGAGAGCGTGCCGGGTCCTTTAAACCCTATGCCCCTAATGACAAACCACCCTAGGCCCCGTATGACAACACACCCTATGTTCCATATGCCATTTCACCATGTCCCATCCCAAACCATGTCCCACATGACAACCCACGCTATGTCGCATACGTGTACGCCAAACCCAGTACCATGTACATGTCACCTTGCTCCATTTTACATTCCAACCTGTGTCCAATGTGACATTTCGCCCTTTGTCCCATATGGCATTCCACCCAATATGTCCCATATGATATCCCACCCTATGTCGTATTTTCAATTCCATCTTCTTTATCCAATATTTTCCATCGCAGCATACGACCCACATGCTCCATGTGACATTTTAACTTATGTACCATATGCCATTCATGTCGTACACGCACTATCCCGTCTACGTCACCCCACGTGTGTTATGCCAACCCACCTCGTGTTCCATATGATATCCCACCCTTTCTCTTTTAACCAATCCCATCCTCTATCCAATATTTACCATATATGCCCAACATATTATCGTGCCAGGCATTTTAAGCTTACACCATATGCCATCCAACTCACCTTATGCCTCATATGTTACTCCATACTATGCGCCATAAGCCATACCACTTTTGTCTCACGCACCACCCCAAAACTGATACGACAGCCAACACGGTTGCTATTATACACTCACTATTCCATCCCACACTGTCCCACGTTATACTCAACCATATTTCGTATGCGCAATCTAACCCTCTACTCATTATCATGCCACCCCACCTATGACCCACATGCCACCCAACAGTATGGTCCACATGTCATCCCACCTATGACTTACATGCCACCCAACATAATGATCCACATGTCATCCCACCTATGACCCACATGCCACCCAACATTATGATCCACATGTCATCCCACCTATGACCCACATGCCACCCAACATTATGATCCACATGCCATCCCACCTATGACCCACATGCCACCCAACATTATAATCCACATGTCATCCCACCTATGACCCACATGCCACCCAACATTATGATCCACATGGCATCCCAACTATGACCCACATGCCACCCAACATTATGATCCACATGTCATCCCACCTATGACCCACATGCCACCCAACATTATGATCCACATGTCATCCCACCTATGACCCACATGCCACCCAACATTATGATCCACATGTCATCCCACCTATGACCCACATGCCACCCAACATTATGATCCACATGTCATCCCACCTATGACCTACATGCCACCCAACATTATGATCCACATGTCATCCCACCTATGACCCACATGCCATCCAACATTATGATCCACCTGTCATCCCACCTATGACCCACATGCCACCCAACATTATGATCCACATGTCATCCCACCTATGACCCACATGCCACCCAACATTATGATCCACATGTCATCCCACCTATGACCCACATGCCACCCAACATTATGATCCACCTGTCATCCCACCTATGACCCACATGCCACCCAACATTATGATCCACATGTCATCCCACCTATGACCCACATGCCACCCAACATTATGATCCACATGTCATCCCACCTATGACCTACATGCCACCCAACATTATGATCCATGTCATCCCACCTATGACCCACATGCCATCCAACATTATGATCCACCTGTCATCCCACCTATGACCCACATGCCACCCAACATTATGATCCACATGTCATCCCACCTATGACCCACATGCCACCCAACATTATGATCCACATGTCATCCCACCTATGACCCACATGCCATCCAACATTATGATCCACCTGTCATCCCACCTATGACCCACATGCCACCCAACATTATGATCCACCTGTCATCCCACCTATGACCCACATGCCACCCAACATTATGATCCACCTGTCATCCCACCTATGACCCACATGCCACCCAACATTATGATCCACATGTCATCCCACCTATGACCCACATGCCACCCAACATAATGATCCACATGTCATCCCACCTATGACCCACATGCCACCCAACATTATGATCCACATGTCATCCCACCTATGACCCACATGCCACCCAGCATTATGATCCACATGTCATCCCACCTATGACCCACATGCCACCCAACATTATGATCCACCTGTCATCCCACCTATGACCCACATGCCACCCAACATTATGATCCACATGCCATCCCACCTATGACCCACATGCCACCCAACATTATGATCCACATGTCATCCCACCTATGACCCACATGCCACCCAACATTATGATCCACATGTCATCCCACCTATGACCCACATGCCACCCAACATTATGATCCACATGTCATCCCACCTATGACCCACATACACATTTTGAATAATAGCATGTCGGGGATCTACATTTTAACATGATGTGTCATAGAACAAACACCTTATTTACCTGTATATGGACAGATAGAAATGTTATATTCACCACAAAGCTCCTTAAATACTGAACAGAACAGTGGCGCCGGGACCAGGGGGATAAATCCCCCCTTCCCCCCTCCCTTTCAAATGATAAAGGTCTAACGAATTGATTTTGAAAAATCAGATTTAGATTCCATGGCATTTTCTTTAATCTTAAATTATCGAGAAACTTCCTTCAAATTTTTTCGATTTTCGAAACGTTTTCTTCATTTTCGGTAATTTATTTTTAATTTTTGGAAAATTTCCTTCAATGTTCCTGAAATTTCCTTCTTTTTCGGGATATCTTCTTTATTTGGGGGAAATTTGCCTAAATTCTCGTAAAATTTGCCTAAACTTTCGAAAAAAATCATCTTATTCGGGGAAATTTATCTTCATTTTCGGGAAATTTCCTTCATTTTCAGGAATTCGCATCATTGCTTCCAATTTTCATAAAAATTGTATCAACTTATTTATACGTGAGATGTCCTTCATTTTCTATAATTTTTCTTCATGTTCGGGAATTTTGCATCAATTCTGGTGCTTGAATTTTCTTGAAAATTTCCTCCATTTTCGGGAAATTTGTTTTCCTATTTGGGAAATATTCATAATTTTTGTAGAATTTCCTTCATTTTCGTGAAATTTCCTCCATTTTCTGGAAATTTTACCAAAATTTTCGATCTTTGCCCCCTCCCTTCCTCGTTTACAAATAGTGATAAGAGATCATCCGGCGTACATTTTAGGTCTGTTGGGACAAAAATCAATTCCCTCCCCCCCCCTCCCCCTCTCCCCTTTAATTTCAAATATCTACCTACGCCACTGCAAAATTGTCTTTAGATTATGTCAAAAGCACCCATAGTTTCCGAAATGTGGCTAATTAAAATATATGCAAAGGTTTTGATATATATATATATATATATATATATATATATATATATATATATATATATATATATATATATATATATATATATATATATATATATATATATATATATATATATATATATATATATATATATATATATATATATATATATATATATATATATATATATATATATATATATATATATAAACACTTTATATACACTAAATATCGCTTTTAAGTTATGCTTTCTCTCTTAAATGTCAGTCACTGAAAATCAAGACTTTTTTCTCCTGCTAAATTTGAATAAGGGGGGTATAATGGAGATTCAAAACGTTGTTGGAGGATTAGAAAACAATAAGTTAACTTGTTACTATGTCTCAATTTCTATAAAAATTTGCGTAATTCATCATAATAAGGCCTGAAAATTTAAAATGCAGCAGTAAATTGGTCGCTTTTTCAACCGAATATGTTTGAAACACTTTTTGTTGTTCTTGCTATTTTCATGGTTGATGTTGTTGAAATATGACACTGTCCCTAGATCTTAAATTAATACTTGCTTTTTGTAGGCAGGTAGAGGCCTACCGAAACAGTCGGGGAATTATTCGAAGGTCTCACATCTTTAAAATTAAAGATTTTTCAATTTAATTTTCATTTAATTTGATGCATTTTCTCAGAATGCACCCTACGTCTCATATACTTTTACTGTGCCATATAGACGAAACAGAAAATGTTACACGTTTTGACAATAAAAGAAATACACCGGTACCTATTTTTCAGAGGGGCGATCAACACTGCCTCTCTTCTCTATGCTCTATATTTTGTTCACAAAAACATACTTTTGTAGTGGCGTGGTGGGTCATGTTTTACTGGGGGAAAGGGAATTTTGCCCCAAAAAAAAAGCTCATAAGAGTAAAATATTGAGCACATAGAAGTAAATTGGCATGAACAGTTGAACAAATTGCTTAAAATCAGTGTTTCGAATATAGGAACCGAACCGTCAAAGCCCTGGAAGGGGTCCAGGAGGCGAAACCTCCGGAAGCGCTGCTTTGGTAAAATTTCCCGAATTTTTTTTAAACATTAAAGAAAAATGTCCTGAAAATAAAAGAAATCTCCCGGAAATGAAGGAGATTTTTCCAAAATTAAAAAAAAACTTTCCAACAAGTGCCGAACATTGAAGAAAACATCCCGAAATGATGGAAATTTAACGAAAATGGATCCAAGTTTCACGAAATTGAGGAAAGTTTCCCGAAAACGAAGGAAATTTCCCGAAAACGAAGGTAATTTTACGAAAAATGAAGAAAACTTCCCAAAGCCACTGTCGTCTGCTGTAAATTACATTTAATTAGACTTACATACGTTTGTATGTTGTTATTATATATAAGATAATTTTTGCAAGATAATTATGTTGGAATCTTGCTGTGCCGTCGGTTGCACTAATAGATGTGTACGGGGAATAAAAAGACATTTTCTCGATTTCCATCTGATCCTGATCGACGTTCGAAGTGGGTTTCTGCTGTACGACGCAACGGCTTTCAACCTACACACTAAAATTTGTAGCGAGCACTTTATATTAGGTATATGCTTAATAGGAAGCGAGCAAAAAACTGCAATTAGTAAAATTCGCTGAACTGGTACTGGTAGGTTAGCATGTAGTTTGTTTGTTGCATACGAGTGATATGACAAAAAAAGGGTTTCTGCTGTGCGACGCAACGGCTTTCAACCTACACACTAAGATTTGTAGCGAGCACTTTATATTAGGTATATGCTTAATCGGAAGCGAGCAAAAAACTGCAATTAGTAAAATTCGCTGAACTGGTACTGTTAGGTTAGCATGTAGTTTGTTTGTTGCATACGAGTGATATAACAGAGCTGTGTGAAGACGTGTGAAACGCAACGACGCCGCTGCCCGGTAAAATGGAGTCCAGTTAAGTTAGAATTACGTGATAAAATATATAAAATTATAGAAAATAGAAATTGCTATACGCCTATATAGGCATTCCTAATCCAAAACAAATCATGAAAATAGCTGATTCGTAAGCTTCTGTCCGTCAAGCTCGAGAGAGAGAGTTGAACACACAATTACAATGACGGGGTTGTCGCCTGCGTATTCGGTTATGATAGTACAAATGCTATCACGAAACGCTTAATACGACCCGGACGAGAACACAGGTACGACGTACGGACAGACATAACATCGACAACCAAGTCAATGTCCACGGCCTTTGATAACCAGTTGTGGTGCACTGGCGTGTCTACCCACCCCAGGATTGAACCCGGGGCCTCGTGGTCTGTAGACAGGTATGATAACCGCTACACCACAGGAGGTAGATCGGTTACAAATTAACTATTTTACAGCTTTTTGCTTTTTGTCGTGTTATAGGCCAATCAATATGCAAATCGGTTTGATGTATGAACAGGCATACCGACTATTTTCTTATTAGAAACGTCTTTTTTAAATTTTATTATGCACCACAATTATTTGAATGGGTGATTCTGTTAAGTTTTTTAATTATGTTTTTACCCACGTCTATCACCAACCAACATCTAGGAGAAAACAATCGCATATTTTCAAAGACTGAAATCTAATGGACGACATACAAAAAAAATATCTAACTTCTTTTAAATATTTAACATTTAAAATTATGAATATGTCAAAATATCCTCAAAGTTTGATTGACCCTTGGAACTAAATACAATGTTTCACCGAGTGCTAGTTTGAAGAACAAGAGAACACCTCTACAGTCTTCAGGAACAGGATGCCGCCGGGAGGATAGTGGGTGGGTGGAGAGGGGGTGCAGTGGATCTCAGGTTCAGTGAGCACCCAAATGTATACAGTCCTTGTCAATTTTTTTGGCGACTAAAAAGTAAAACATCCATAAAAAACAAAAAACATAACCACAAAAGCAGAGAAATCGGCAACAAAAAAAACGGTCACTTGAACCAAAAATATATACATATATATTTTTGCCCTTTAGAAATATGATGGGCCCTAAATTTGTACCCCAAGGCCTCGCGATTCTCTTATTTTCAGGAAATGTCGGGAAAATTTCTGTACATTTAAAAAAAAAATCTTCAATTTTTTCGAAAATGTAGACAAATTTTCCAAAAGTTACGATAGTTTCTCCAAATATTCTGTCTTACCATTTTTTTCAATTTTTTTAATTTTAGTTTCTTAAATTTCTTTCCTAAATCTAAATCACTGAAAATCATGAGAAAATACATGATCTTGCTAGAATTTGTTTAGGTCCTGTATGTGATAAATAAAGCTGCATCTGTTTAAAGAATTATAATAGAAACAAACAAAAATGGTTTACAAAAGAAAATATTGTACGTTCGACCTGAAATACATCACAAAATTTGCATAAAATATGCAAATTTATGCCTGAGATAAAACGATGCAAACAGGTCAAAGGTCTATGGACATGTAAAGACAACATTTGCTCAAAAAATCCATTAAAGAATCATGAAACAAAGAAATCATTTAGTTCTCACTATTAACACAAAAGGTACCTTCTTTTTTTTTTTGAATACAATTTTAAAGTAGTATAGCCCCCAATAAAAATTCATCGAGTCATGCAAAGGAAAAAATATTTCTTATAAGTTAGAAAATTTGTAATAGATTATAAAGAAATGCATTCATATTTTAATCTGTACTGGGTGAATGACATCATTTATTAGAGGGCGTACGGGCAAAATGAACGCTCTCATGTAAATTTTATATTGAAAGATTTAATGTTTTAATAATTTAGAAAATGTATGCTAATTTGTGTTGTACGATGTGAAATTTCTTGTGATGACTTATAATTATTATTTCTATAGTATTGAAAGAAGAAAAAGCCAGATTTGATGTCTCCTTTAAGAAAGAAACTTATAGAATTACATAACAATCATATAACAACTTATAGAATTACGTAACAATTTTGTGTCAATGTCACAAATTAACATGAAAGTGCTATTTTCAAAATGATTCAAGAAATGATTTGTTCAGATATGAATGTTCTTTATCAATCCATAAACATCATTTCCCTCTGTATTTGTTTTCCAATACAAACGTCGGTTATTCCTACATAATACTGAGGACAAAATTATGCTGCCCGCCTAATCATACATCACACATCAACTTACAACACATGAGTTTAAGGTGTATATATATGGACAGGTAGCAAAAACTAAGCTTAAATGGTTCAATATATACAACAAATGAATTTAAGGTATATATATATGGACAGGTAGCAAAAACATGAGCTTAAATGGTTCAATACATACAACAAATGAATTTAAGGTATATGGACAGGTAGCAAAAACATGAGCCTAAATAGTAAAATAATACTAAAAAGTAATTATGTCAAACAGCAATAAGTCACATCAAGAGCAGTCAAAAATTGACCATTTTACAGCACGCATGTTAAAACTTAAATATACCTAATCAGCTGATTAGCATAACTTGCGCGATATTTTGTGACCTTAGAATTAACAGGACAACTGGAAAATTCAAAACCTTGTGGACCAACTTCAAATAGGGGAGAGTTCCACTTTTTCCATGAGGGGGCTAATGGAAGATATTGCGATGAAATCCATCCCATGCAACCATGCAGGCTGCCAGAAGAATTAAAGGCTGTACAATCAGAGTGTTTAATGATTTAACTTAAAATTATATTGAAGTAGGTTGTCAAACTTCTTTGTTAAAAAAGATACAAAATAAAAATAAACATGGTAAATCATTTTTTCTTAGAGTATGTGCTATAATAACAAATTCATTAAGGTTTAATCACCGTTTCTGAAGAGTTTGATTCCCCCCGGTCGCCTGCCTGACGGGCAACAAGCTTTAAGACGTCTCCGAAGTGCCATGGTCAAATCCAGAATAACAAATATTATAAATTTCCCGCGCATTTGCTTTTCGTTGACATTTGATGCAAACATCGTGACCCCATGTAATCTTATTTGATAAGTTAAAGGGACACTAGACCGACAAGTGAGGACACAATTTTCCAAAGTCTCACAAATATTCAGCAAAACTGAGCTTTTTGGTCGTCGTGGAGAACTTCAAAACTGCTCTAACACCAATTTCATACGAAGTAGCTTTCTGAGATTCAGAATCAATATAATCAGATAATCATATTACTTTGGGAGATAAAATATGTTGAATGAATATTTAAAAATTCATCAAAAAGACGCCCTGGCATATGGGTCTTAGTCCACCTTTAATTTTTCTTTCTTTCCAATTTTCGTGCATCTTTTGTCAGAAAGCCCATTTCAGGGATTAAACGAATCGGTTCGCTGCCCACTTATCTACTGTTGCATTGGCTTTGCCCGGCGTGATACGGTAGCCGGGAAGGTTATAACCTTCAATACATTTCATTTGCATATACCGCGTACAAGAATTAGCTGCACGCATGCATCTTACAATCTTCCGTAATCTGATCACGGAATAATTTGAACAATTAAATCGAGATCCATAGACAGATTAGCTGAGAAATATATGGTGTTGAAATATAGGGTGTTGAAATCATTTTACAGCGTTTTGAGTGTTAGGCATTATTTGAATAAATTATGCAAATATTTTCCCCAACCTGCCAACAGTGTTCCTCATCACTGTTTTTCAAAAACTTAATGTATTATGTTAAATTCCTCCTTGAATTATGACCAAATCCAATTGGTAGGGCCATGGATGCCATCCAAACAGGGCCAGGGACGAAACTAGAGAAGAGGGACATACTGTTTTGCGCCCGTGGGTCATCTGCAGTAGTAAGTTGAGAAAAAACGGGTTTATACGCTTATGCAGCCTGTAAATGGCTTAGGCAGTCGACAGGTCAATCTGCTGGGAGAAACGGAAGAGCCTGATAGTTCGATCTATTCATCTCACAAAAATGATTTGGATGATAAAAACCAGGGCCGTAATTCCCGGGAGGCAGGAAGAATCCCCTCCCCCACCTTACCAACCCTCCACACACACTCATACTTGTTTTGAGTCCCAACCAAGGACATGCGTTTTGATTCATCCGATCGGGGACATCGTATGGGACGTTATTTTTAACCGAATTAGATAAGATGAGATTAGGGCCGTAATTTTTTTTTGAAAAGTGTGTGTGGGAGAAAAGAACGGGGAAGGGGGACATGGCCTCTTACCAAAAAAAATGGGGGGGGGGACAAATGGCAAAATTTCCCTAAAATGTACTAAATTAAAACCCCGGGAATTACGGCCCTGGGTAAGATTGATCATAATTTAACAACCCATTTGTATTAATTCATTATTTACTACTCATCGTGTTCTTTTTAGCAGTTTAATGACATAAAACAGGAATGTACTCTAGTACATACTAACTGCATCGTACACCCATGTGTATGTCCTCCAACCAGGACCACGATACCACATAAAAGATACCAATCGGAAAAACAGGTAATGTGTTAGAGTTTATTCGCCCAACTGGGGACAGTATGCAGTCTGAATCACATAACCGGAGACATATGTGCTAGAATTTCATACTCTGATAATACACCTAAAGACACATATTTTTAATGGAACAGCAATAAAATGCGTAATATTTCAGGTGGCATATTGTTTCACCCATGGAGAGCCCAAATCTCGAAGAAAACCAACTAGGGATGTCCCCGAATGGTAGGTTGTCCCCGATTGGAAAGTGTGTCATATAAAGTGTGTTTATTATATAAATGTCCCCGATAAAACATACGCATGCAGGCCTACCTTACCTAATATACGCTCCTCTGAACGATTGTAATATGATAGGCCCGAGTCGATTTTTGATGAAGAATCGCCGCTGTGCTTACTGACGTCATTGCGACTTGTTTTAAGACAAAACCGCCTGTTTAAGCTGTAATTTCAGGTTAATCATTTTGCACGAAAGTCTATTGTTATGCAAAATCTCTAATTAATATGCACACAACTCCTCACCACTACGTGTGAACAAGTGCCCTTTACATGTAGGCCTATGATAATTCGTGTATGCGAAAAAATCACACCCACTTTAATTTAATAGATAACATACAGATACATATTATGTTTTCATTGATAATTATGAGGACATGAGAATTAAACCTCAAGCACCCAATGCGAACATGAAGATTAAACCCCAAACACCCAGTGCGAACACGATGATTAAATCCCAAGCACCCAGTGCGCCCAATGATGATTAAGCCCCAAGCATTCAGCCTAGAGTGCCCACTGATAATTAAACCCCGAGCACCCAAAGTATCCAAGAAAATACATGTTATCTCAATGGACCATAGAAATACACATTACCTCAAAGGAAGAACCTAGTGCACTTCACCTTACCTAGTCTCTTTAGGCCTCCCGGCCTATAAGGCTGCAGTGCACTCTCTCCACTGGACTCTGTTTTGTGCAACTCGTCTGGCTTCTGTCCACGAGCTTCATCCCATCACTTTCCTCTCCTTCTCGACTGTCCTTCTCTAGGTCGTTCTAGGACGACCAACCTTCCTTCTCCTCTCTGGTTCCCACGTCATAGCTGTCACACAGTGCTTAATAGTGATCATGCGCATCACATAACCAATCCACCTCCACCTTCTTCTTTTTACTTCAGTGCTGATTTTGTCATGTTAGTGGTTCTCAGTATTTCATCGTTAGATATTACATATGGCCATCTGATCTTTAAAATTCTTCTGTAGCATTGGAACATGAGTTCCATATCTTATTCAACTTCATAAATGCTACTCTTGTTGTAGAGATTCTGTTTTTGATATCTTCCTCGCCACCACCTTGTGAGCTTACTGTTGCACCAAGGTATCTGAACTTGTTTACTTCATCTAGAGCCTAGCACGCCCAATAGAAATTAAACCCCAAGAGCACCCAGTGCGAACATGAGGATTAAACCCCCAAGTACCATGCGCGCCCACTCTGGATTAAATCCAAGCACTCAGTGCGCCCAATGATGATTAAACCCCAAGCACTCAGAGTGCCCAATTATGATTAAACCCCAAGCACCCAGAGTGTGTAAGAAAATACAGGTTATCTCAATGGATCATAGAAATACACGTTAAGTTAATGGAAGCACCTAGTACACCTAATGAGGGCCCCAAGGATCCAATGCGCCCAATGAGGATTAAGCCCCAATCACCCAGTGAGCCCAATGAGAATTCAACCACAAGCACCCCGCGTTATGAAATCCAACAAATCGTTATTTCGTTGAATATAATCCGGGAATTTTCCCTTTAACATATTTTCTATAAGTTTAAGAAAAATTAAAAGCAAATATTGAGAAGGGAGCTAAACAACACATTTGCCCCACTTTTTTCGTCCCCCTCGTTCCGCCGCCAATAAATGATATCAAGACATCAATGTTTGGGAGGTTGGACAACCATTACAGAAATCCTGGAACCGCCCCCAAAGGTAAAATTACAAATTAAATTCAGGTATATAGATTTGTTGGGTTTACGTGTATTCAAATTAAATGTATCGGGATTATTTGAGATTAATAGATTAAAATGATCAGGACTATTTTTCGATTACTGCATTGTCCTATATATATATATATATATATATATATATATATATATATATATATATATATATATATATATATATATATATATATATATATATATATATATATATATATATATATATATATATATATATATATATATATATATATATATATATATATATATATATATATATATATATGTATATGTATATGTATATGTATATATATATATATATATATATATATATATATATATATATATATATATATATATATATATATATATATATATATATATATATATATATATATATATATATATATATATATATATATATATATATATATATATATATATATATATATATATAAATATATATATATATATATACAAATATATATATATATATATACATATATATATATATATATATATATTTATACATATATATATTTTTTGGGGCAGGGAGTGTTTCAATTTTCTCAAAAAGCTTTAGCACTTGAACAGAAATAAAAATGATATAGGCCTATACTTCACGGGAAGTTGAAAAATGACCGTACTTGAAAAATACAAGAAATTAGATACACTTTCTGTTATATCATTAAAGTTATCGCACGAAGCGCGAACATATTTTAAAGGGTCTAGAAATTGGATGTAAAAATCTTGAAAAGTTTGAAAATGTTCATTGATTTTAAACATATTTGAAATGCGTTTCTGATTTGAATGCTAAAAATCAGTCTAAAATGAAGGAAGATTGTTTTTATTTATTTGAAAAACGAAAATTTCATTTGATAGATTGGTGTTTATTCATCTTTGCGATGCACTTTGTGATGCACTTTGTATCTGTGTTAATGTGGACTACCCATCCCTTAGGTGTGTGAACGGAGGAGGGGAGGAGGCACGTCCCCCACCTTTCCGAAAAATTACAAAAATGCTTTTTTTGAAAACAAAAAGTGCTCCTAAATTACTGACCCAATAGTATGAAACTGGCAACTTTTGACAGTCTCATGCACGGGATGAATGTGTCCACATTGGAAAAGTGTCCCATTTAAAAATAAAGTTTCCCTTTTACTTTACTTTGTTGTTTTGGGATCGTTTATTTTATCTACAGATTGAAATGGGGGACGTATGACTTGAAAAGTGCCCCTAAGAGGTCGTGCCCCCACTTTTCGAAAGCTTTCTACATTCCTGACGCATCCTAATATGCTCATCGAATTCCACCGCTCTGTTTAACTTGTTCATGAAAATCGTATTATGCAAAAGCTGTCAAAGGTTTTTTTATATTTTTTTTATCGTGATTATATGCTTCCTTCGATAACTTGTGGGATGGGTATTCCCAAAATGGCTAAAAATCAACACAAAGGTCCAAAATTTAATACATGAAAAGAAGACAATTTTAAATTCTCATGTTAAAATCTAGGTTATATCTAAATGGCAGAAGATAAATTTCCCCTAAAAATTGAGGGAAATGGGGGGAAATTGTGGGGTTCATGGGCGAAGCTGGTCTGAAGATTTCCAAAACGGCTTAAAATCAACACAAACTGACAAAGCTCGGACAGTTTAAGTGACAATAAGAAGATAATTTTAAAATTGACTCAGATAAGCATTATGTAGGGTAAACAGCCAACGGATATACTTCCCCTGCAAATTTGGGCACAATTTTGCAGGGGCTCATGGGTGAAGCTTTGGACTGAAGATTTCTTGCTTTTGACTGTTTGATGCACCAAAATGGCTTAAAATAAACACAAAGTTCCAAAATGTAAAGGAAAAATTGTTGGGTCCCTGGGCAAAGCAAAGATATACGATCCAGGGAAAGAAGTCCGACATAAGGTGCTTGGGAGATGTATAAGGGTGAAGCACAAGGAAGTTCTGAAGATTTCTTGCCTTTGATGCCCCAAAATGGCTGAAAATAAACACAAACTGCAAAACTGAGAAAGTTCGGAAAATTTGATTGATGATAACAAGACAATTCTACAATCTCATATTGAATCTACTCCCCTGAAAATTGAGAAACTTCAGACAAAAGTCTTCAAGGGTTTAAGGGTGAAGCCTTGGTCTATAGATTTGTTATTTTTTTGCCCCAAAATCTACACAAACAGACATAGTTCCACAACATATTTAATAAAAAGATGAAAATTTTCAATTTTAAGGTTAAAATCTACTCAGATAAGTGTTTATCAGTTTATACCATTTCTAAAGAAGTAGAGGGGAAATTTCCCTTTAAAATTTAAATAAATTCGGCTAAACTTTTTGGGTTCATGGACGTAGCTCTGGTACTAAGGGTCAAGAGGGAGAAGCGCTGGAAGATTTCTAGTTTTTCCTGCCCAAACTTTAAATGGCCCATATGAGTGGGCATCTTTCATACTGTCCCTTTTGCTCGACCCGTACTCTGATATCTAAACGATTCGGGCATGATTGAGATATAACTCTGATTTAAACAGAGTTTGCGACATTTTCAATCTCTGCCTGACTAAGTGCCCAAGTATGATGTTTGTCATCATGCCAAGTCGGCGGTCATGGCGGTTAGGAGGACATAATTCCGACATTTTCAATCTCTGCCTGACTAAGTGCCCAAGTATGATGTTTGTCATCATGCCAAGTCGGCGGTCATGGCGGTTAGGAGGACATAATTCTGATATCTAGCTGGGTCAGGCTTGACTGTGATATACTCTTATACAATTATATCCGACATTCTACATCTTTACGGGGGCGGGGATGGGAAGGTGTGAGCTCGTACGGTCATGATGATAAAAAAAAAACTATGTTATTAATGGCATCTTGGTGAGGGTGGTTGGGGTTGGGGGTTGGAGGCTGGTTGGTTGGGCAACATATCTGAAGCAATATTTGGACTTACTTTACCATGAAAACAGACAAATTAATTCTTTAAAGATTCAAGTTTTACTGGAATAACCGTTGAGGAATGAATTATGTAACTCCATATCCCCTCCCTTAACCATTTTATCTGAGCAAGGCTTCTAGAGAAAAGTTCATGCTCAAAATACAGGGCAAATACACACACACACACACCCACACACACACACACACACATACATACGTGTGTGGACCCTACAAGTGGTGACGTATCCATAATCCTATAAAAGTGTAGCCACTCACCCACACATGTGTAGACCCTACAACTGATGACGTGAGCGTAATCCTATATAACTGGTGACCAATCAATATACAACACACATATGGGATGGCGGTATTGGGAAATTAGGTTACACTCGTATTCTTAACTTATCCTATCTAACAGGTGACATGTACCGCAATGCAAAAATACTGAACTTAGAGTAGTGTTTTAGTCATAATAGTTTTGAAAACAGCCATTTTTAAAACTAAAAAAAAAACAAGGACGTTATCGGTTGTGTGCGTGTCATCGCTTTGAAGGTGTGTATACATACGAATGTCATCACTTGGTGGGTCTAAACCCACCCACCCACACACACACATATATACATATATATATATATATATATATATATATATATATATATATATATATATATATATATATATATATATATATATATATATATATATATATATATATATATATATATATATATATATATACACATATATATATATATATATATATATATATATATATATATATATATATATATATATATATTTATATATATATATATATATATATATACACAAATATATATATATATATATATATATATATATATATATATATATATATATATATATATATATATATATATATATATATATACATATACATATATATATATATATATATATATATATATATATATATATATATATATATATATATATATATATATACATATATATATATATATATATATATATAATATATATATATATATATATATATATATATATATATATATATATATATATATATATATATATATATAAATATATATATATATATATATATAGATATAAAGATATATATATATATATATATATATATATATATATATATGTATATGTATATAAATATGTATATATATATATATACATATACATATATATATATATATATATATATATATATATATATATATATATATATATATATATATATATATATATATATATATATACATATAAATATATAAATATACATATATATTTACATATATATATATATATATATATATATATATATATATATATAATATATATATATATATATATATATATATATATATATATATATATATATATATATATATATATATATATATATATATATATATATATATATATATATATATATATATATATATATATATATATATATATATATATATATATATATATATATATATACCATTGAAGAGAGCTTCGAAAATGCAGAGTTTCGACAAAGTAAGAGACAGTCGCGGATGGGCGACCCGAGCTTATCCCATAGGAGAGGACGTATACGTGTCTACATCGCAGTTTGAAAGCAACAAATACGTTCATCTCGGCAAGTATGTCAAAACCAACTCTGGTACAATACGTCTAGTCACGGTTGAAGGCATCGCCATCATGGAAGAAGGCGTTTGGGATGAACTGTGTAAAAACAAAAATATGATATCTGAACTGGTCTTGCATTACCATACGTCAAGCGTCAATGGAGCCTGTCGCGTGAGTGGTCCATCACACCCCGAAAAGTTACGTTTGCTTCTCGGAAAACAGATTTACATCAGTCTCACCGCAGAAGATAAAAACATTCTCGTGAATATATGTTATTTCGACTACGCAATGGAAACGATCAACGATTTAAACGGACGCACCAGTCGGCAATGGACGGTCATACCCGGAGAAAAGGAAATTTCTCTCAACCTGGAGCAATGGTGTAAACTGACGAACATGGAAGGCCTATATGCAGTAGAACATTTGAAAGCACTAGTCACAGCATGGAGGTACCAAGTGGTACCTCCATGGTCACAGTACCTATCATTTCACCCGCAAAGAAAAGACATTAGCCGTCGTCGTCGCCACCTCCCACCTTGTCAAAAAAACGCAAGGTAAACTTAAAGCTTGACATACCACCCACCATCATCGAGAAACCTAAAGAAGGAGAAGAACTCTCAAAAGAAGAAGAGATATCTACGCCTGTTTGAACATTAAATACAAATGTGTATTGTTGTAGTTTATAATGTCATATAAGCTGCGTCTTATTTTCGGGCATTGTTTTGAGGAGAAAGTTTGAAAAAAGAGGGCGCTGTATCGCAAATTTATAAGTGATAGATAATTAGTAAACCGGATTCCGCGAACTGATGATGTTACTTTTGTTTGAACATTTGTTACTTATAAAATTTCATTTTAAATATTCATTGTTTGATAAGTGATGTTTTTTAGCGCCATATGCGTATTACTTTCTGGCGTATTATGTTCTGTACAGTGCTAATATGCGGACGTCATGTAGCCTGCAAGCTATTTTCTGACGATAATGCTGAGTCAATAAATTGGAAAAAGGCAAGTTTGATGTGTCAACGTGTTTCTTACATCTTTTACCTCCTTTTCTATAGTATTTTTTCCCGTTATTTTATTTCAAACGACATAACCTTTGCTCCCAACCCATACCCCTTTCCCGCTTAGAAATATATACATAATACATCCCTCCTGCCCTTTTTTCCCTTAGAAATAAATTCATACCCCACTCCTTTTCTCGTTTAGAAATACATGCATAATACATCCACTCCCCGCGTTTTTTTTTTTTCGCCTTAGAAATAAATTCATACCCCATTCCTTTTCTCGTTTAGAAATACATGCATAATACTTCCTCTCCCTGCCCTTTTCCCCCTTAGAAATAAACTCATTTCAAAAGTGGGATTAACCCATGGTATGTTTCCAGTGGCCAAAGAAAAGAGAACTACGCCTTTGGTTATCAACCAAATGGAATGTCGATCAATGGAGCAGGCTGGACTAACAAACGATTAATTGTTTACATACATTGGGTATTTACGTATAGTGTAATTCAGCTGATGTATATCCATGGAGGTAGTACCACTAAAGTGGTACCTCCATGGTATATCACACGCACACACAATTTGAAGTAAGATAGCTATCATATTTTACGTTATTTCCCCGTATTTTAGTCATTTCACCCAGTAAATCTCACTTTGTCATAATACAACATAATGCGCATCTACATTTCTTAACGTCATAGATACTTTTGTTAGCGCACCTATTTTCAAGGTCATAACGTCATTATGGGACTTCATCGCGTGTACGCAATGAAGTTTCTCGCTTTTTCAGCCATTTTCCTCGTTTTTTACCACTTTTTCTTCAAATTTTTTTAAAGTTGATGGTTGAGAAAAAAAAAATCGCTCAAAAGTCAACTTGAAGGAATTTTAAAGGTGATTAATTTATTCAGTTATTGCTTTAAATCCAGTGAAAACCATGTCAAC